>JAQMYJ010000015.1:25469712-25480511 GCA_030014305.1 Clarias laeviceps | reverse complement strand
TAATTTAAAAACTAAACATTTAATGTTTATGACACTTAAATCCAATTTGCATAATAATTTGGAACGTAGTGTATTTGCAAAAATATGATTATAGTGTTGGAAATTGGTAATATTGGTAATACTTTTGGGAGGCTGGAACAGATTTTCTACATTTACATTATTTCCTATGGGACAATGCGTTTCACAATACAAAATTTCACCTTAAGAACTCTTAAGAAATTTGTATGCCGAGGTACCTCTGTATATGTTACTGTTAAACATGTGACAAATGCTGGGATCATCTTTGTTTGTAGAGACTTGAACGCTTTTATAAGATACTCTGACCAATTACAGTAAGCTTAAGAGGGCTGGACGATATCGATATCGCAATAAAGTGTCACAACACAATGTTTATGATATACTGAGGAAACTTTTCTATTATTGTGTTTGCAAATTTGGAGATTTACAGACGGATTGTTATGGAACATCTGGTACCACCAACGGTTTGTAAACATAGCGGGCTGATTAACACCCACCCGTGTGTCCGTTTGTGCTGGACGCAGTTTGTCTTTTGGTTTTCTCCGTCACTGTAGACCAGGACTCTTCTGAATGAGAGCGCAGATTCCACAGTGGAATACTGTACCTACACACACACACACACACAGATTGATATAACGTACAATTTCAATATTTTCTGCTGAATAATTGGCATTCGAGTTCACAGGCTTTACTTTTCTCCCAGTTCCTCGATGAAGACGGTGACGGGTCCATCGTCGGCGCTGACGTCCTGAATGTACGCGCTGTAGAAGCGATCGGTATTGTTCATCCGCACCTGAGACGCAGCGGGACAGGGGATTTTATTTTTTAGATGTTCAGTGATCATGATTGCGGAGTGTGTTCTGTGAAGTGGTTATTATTCAAATAAAATACTGAATGAAAGGGTGAGGAGACAAGTTAAAAGGGACAAAAAAAGAGTGAAAGGGACAAAAGGCAAGAAAGAGAGGGACAGAAAGACAGAGAGAGGGGGGAAGAAGAAAGCAACGAAAATGGAAGAGAAAGCAAAAAAAATCACGGTTAGAATGAGAGAGAGAAAGAGAGTGCAATTAAGAGAAAAAGAGAAATACCGCAAAAAAGAGAGTCAAGACAGGGAGAGAGAGAGAGATAAAAAAAAAGAAAAAAAAAGAAGAGTTTTCAAAGAAGTGAGAGAGGAAAAAAGAAAGTAAAAATGAGAGGGTTAGAAAGTGGATAAAATATAGAGAAAGTGAAAATGAGATGTCAGGAAGAGAGAACGCAAAGAAGAAAATGAAGAAAAAGAGAGTCGAAAAAGAGAAAGGACAGAGAGAAGGCAGAAATAGGAAGCTCAGAAAGACAGAGAGAAACATGAAAAGTACAACAGAGATGGAAAAAAACAGGCGAATGGGTGAGAGAGAGAGAGGAGAATGAAGATAAGAGAGAGAAAGAAGGATTGCTGTGTGTTTTTCCATCAGATGACTCTCACACACACATATATATATATACACACACACACACACACACCTGACACTTGTCTCCAGCTTTGTAGTGCATCCCGGCCGCCATGCAGAAATCCCTCCTCTGCTGAACTGAGAGACAACAATAACACACATCACCGTGTTAATACACGACACACGACACCTCTCTCTCTAACACTAACAACACTCTACTACCACATTCAAAACATATGTCAACTGAGATGCGTCATGCAAAAGAAACATTAGAGGCTAATATCTATTAACATGTCCGCCACACGAGGGCGCTCTGAAACATGACGCACAGTGACAACTCCCGTGTGGAAACCTTTTCTTTTAAAACATAGCCAGTGTTCTAGTCTTCTGGTTGCCATGGTTACTTTTAAAGCTTGTAGAAGTTATTTTCTTCTTTGCAAATTAAACTCAACATGATGCAACATGTCTTAACACACACACACACACACCCACCCACACACACACACCCCTGGGTTACCTCGTTTTGAGCGCAGCCACACTTCATACTCCACATTCCTGAAGTGGGAGGGGCTCAGGGAATCCTGCACCTTACGAAGCAGGCAGCCACGCCCAACTCCTCTGGCTTGGCCCCGCCCACGACCCTAAGTTTGAAAATGACAAGACAAAATTAGGTTATTATATCCTCATTATATATGAGGATGCAGAGGAAGTCAAAGTCGTAGTGTGTGTGTGTGTTTCCACCTTGTAAGCCGTCTTGTTGTTCACACCGGCTGGCCTGCTTGTAGCTTCACCGGACCTGTTAAAGACACATTAATAAATATTTTATAATTTTTCCTAACTAACATTATAATGTGGCTGCAGGAGAGACAAGCGGGGAGCATCTGGAATCTCTTGGACTGCTATGTTGTTACAGCAGCCACACACACACACACACACACACACACACACACACCAGAAATCCTCTCCCTCGTCCAGGTCGGAGTTCCCGCTGCTCTCTCGCTCCTCCGTTATGATGGCCTCGCTCGGTACTTTGGACGTCCTCAGGCTTGACGTTAACGCACTCCGGTCCACACGGAACACACGCTCGTACAGCAGCTCATACAGGATCGCTGAAACACACACACACACACACACACACCCTTGAAGAAATCAGACATTTCATTCCTGATGTAACAGATGACCTGGATACGTTACTCACACTGACACACAGCGGCCTTTTCCACAGAGGATGCGGGGTACACACTGTCGTAATGGTTCCCATTTAGGAAGCAGAGCAGGACCTGGGATCCATGAACAATCAATGGACAATTATCATCATCATCATCATTCAAACCTGCTTAAACGACCTCAAAGATTTTTAGATCAAATAATAAAAAAATACATGCTTGGTGTGAGTTCAAAAAATCTTTTTTTCAGACAATAGAAAAAAATAGACATCAATACACAGACAAATAAAAGATATTTTAAGTAGAAAAGTTAAAAAGAAAGTTAATGTGCTGCTCCCAGAAAAGACAATTAAACAACAGAAAAAAATAAATAAATAAATAAATACAGGTAGTCCCATACTTATGAACGAGTTCTGTTCCAGGAGCACGTTCGTAAGTTGGATTTGTTCTTATGTCAGACAAAGTGAGTCTTATACGCTTTTGACACAAATATACAATGTAAAGCATACCAATCCACTAACCAATCTCTGTCCCCTTTCCCGAAACTGCCATCATGTGACCAAAAACCGTAACTGTGTCTAAGGAAATAAATCTCACACACTGAGAAATGACACAGCATTGTCTCCTCGGCTTTAAATAGCGAGTGGAATCCCGGACACCATTTTGTCTCAGAGCTGTTTTCCACTGTATTGGTATGTGTTTTGTTGAGGATTTTCCGAATTTATGATTATTCACCATCAGGGCAGCTTTACAGGACAGACTTTTTCCATCATCGCGTTCCCGGACTGATTCATTGAAACTGGTGAGGCCGATTAATTTCTCCCGCACACACATTCAAATTCAAAATTCAAATTCAAATTTTATTTGTCACATACACAGTCATACACAGTACGATATGCAGTGAAATGCTTGTACGACCGCAAGTGACCTTAAAGAGAAAATAAAACTATATATAAGGAATAAATATTAATAAAAAGACTTTAGACATTTTATACATTCACTTACACACTGAAAATATTGTATATAATTGTAAATGTTGGTATCGGCTTCACTGCAGTGTGTACTTTTTTGTACCGGACACGTTTTTTGCTACTTCCACAAGTAGTTCACATCTACGAACGTTTGTAGAACCGCTCGTATCTGCAGAATGTTCGTAAGTCGGGGACTACCTGTAAATAAAAATCTGTATACTCCCTAAATTTTAGGGAAAAATTTAACTTATTAAACTAATTAATCAATGATTTGGTGAATCCATCAAACTGGAAATGTTTTTAAAAACCCTGTACTGTACAAACCAGTCCTGCACATTTGCAATACTTGAACCTGATTGGCTGTCATATTTTATGATGTAATAACACACAAATCATCCTTTCAGGTGTTTAGCTTGAACACTTTGATCTCTCTGTGCACAGATTAATTCGACCATAAAAATAGACTCGGTTTAAGTTGAACAAGAAATCTTGAAGGTGTTGTTGCGAACCTTGTCGGGGTATCCGTTCTGCGTGATGTTCACCGGAGGCTCTCCGGGATTCTGATAGATGATAAAATCATGCCTGCAAGGAGGAAGTGGAGGTGAAGATGGCATCGTGTGACAATACAAGAACATAAGTGAGGAATAAACCATGCTGTATTGTGCAGTTACAGAGAAATAATCATCAATGATGTGGTGTGTTAAAGCGGAGTTACAGTTACCAACATTGAGTGCTTTTATTTCTCTTTTACTACAGAATAGGTTTTTTTTTACGTTTATTAAACAACCAATAAATAATTTTCAAATCAATCATTTGTTTTTATCTCTTTTGAGATTAATAAAACAAAAAACATATCCTGTCAAAAGATTTGTTTCAGAATAATAAAAGTTACAGCTTCACCCCAGACCAGTTATAATCCCCCCCGACACTGGAGACTCCTTCCATAAACAGGTACATGAAGTTACAGAAAGCCTCCCTGAATCAATGCCTTTTAAAAAATATTTGTTTATACAGCACACGTCACGGTGAACGAGCTGTTACTAGTAACGATAACCCATCAGAATTCAGACTCCATGCGTCCATATAAACGACAGGTGAAATCTTCTTACTTATAAAGAACGGCCAGAGCGCTTATTTCCACTTGTCCAACCCAGCTCTGAAAAAACAAAGAGAAAGAACAAGTTACATTAAATATTTGAGTAGCAGAGATACAGTACGTGTACATGCAGACTTCATGACATCACCACTCCTCTGTATTCATGATTCTCGAACAATTCTTTTTTTTAACAATTCCTGTTTTTAGTTTACGTGCGCGGCTACAGTAACTAATATTTAAAACTCAAATATTCTGATATATAAGCAGTGTATGCTGATGTATTGTATATCTTATATGTACACGTGAGAAGGTTTGTTTATCCTGGTGCATGCAAATTTTGTATATCAAATTTATACACACACACTTCAGGTTCACTGAGCGCTTCATGACTAAGCATGACTTGACATTGTTAAAAACGAAATAAAAAATCACCACAAGCCTCTCCTACAGGCTGATACTTAAAATAAAACAACTGAATGAAACTAAACTTGCGAAATAAACATTATTCATTTTATATAACATACAAATAAACAGTATCTCGGGGTGTAAATTCCTTTATCTTGTTCGGTTACCTGAGGATCCTGAAGCATGCGCAGATATTCCTCAAAATCACCTTCGACAAACTGGATGCACACAAAACAGATCAGATTCTCTCTCACACACACACACATGTATCATGATTAAATTGTGTAGAAAAATTAGAGCTGTGTGATTAAACTTAACTTTTATTGTCATGTTCGTTCAGAATCTAATTACACTTTTTAAATTATTCACAAACGTTAAACTTTCTAAAAACAAAGAATTAGTTTTTCCAAAAAATACAAACAAAGCTTGCATCTTCTGCAAATACTCACATTTTGTGAGAGTCCTGCTTCTTAATGTTTTTAGTTTGTGTGTGGTTGGTGTAACACCGCCACCTGCTGGACTGGAGTGTGGAGCAGGTGGGAATTTAAACATTTAATCAATGTAACACCAGTTACACGTCGTTTGAGTATTTATTAGATACCTTTTTGTAGTTATTAATAGAAATGAGCAAAAAATAGACTCAGTAATGTTTTTTTGTGGCAATGTATTGGCACAATTTATTTACAGTATATACGTTTGTTTTTGAGGTCGGTAAAATATTGCAGTTCTTCTATAATCCTGCAGATGGCGCTCTAAAGTATTCACAGCACCGAATCCTGCGTCATGGAATAAAATTATTTGCCAAGTCTGTTTAGAACTGTAATAAAATCTGACAAAAGTAATATCGAATTTATAAAATCGTGAATCGAATCGCACCTTGGTATCGTGATAATGTCGTATCGGGTGATTCCTGGTGATTCCCATGTCTAGTTTTTATTACTTTAAAAAAAAAAAAAAAAAGTAAGAAATATAGATGCTTGACACAAATCAGACAATAAACACTAGTGCTACTCAAATCAATAAATAAATATCTAATCAAATTGACGATCTCCTCGTGACACACACAGCTCTAATTAAACACAAACTATGAGTGTAACGGCTCACACACACCGACTCGTACATGTCCCGTTTCTCTCCGAGGTATTTCACACACTCGGCCCGGACCCTGGTGTGGAGACTCTGACAGTGCAGCACCTGAGAAACAACACACAGGGGAGTTAGATGTAAACATACACAACAAACAGCAAAACAGCAACAAAAAAAGGAAAAAAAAACGTTAATAGCACGTTAACTGTCACGTGTACCGTGTGAAAGGATCTGTTCCTGTACCACTGTGCGGTGGTTTAAAAATGTAAGTTTTATTTTAATAAAAAAAATATCATGGTATCCAAGGAAAATACTTAAATGTTTCTCCTCCCACTGTAGGCCACGCCCCAATTTTTTTGCACTAATAATGTGATTTACATTTTTGTGCATTTAATTACATTTATTTAATTTTTTCTTCCAACAGGACAGCGTTTCTTAAAGTTCTTCTATTCATTACTGAGTTATATACTAACTAATATACTAGTTATGTTTGACTAACAAATGGTAAATAACTCAAACAATTCAACTATAAAGTCAATTCTGTGAACATAATTTGTTGGATTTGTTTTGAGAAAAAGTTTGAGAATCTTCTGTAATACACTCCCATTAGCTTCACAGAAAACATTAAACAAACAAGCAAACTAGCATTTAGTCCAGATAAAGTCCAGATACGAGGGTGAGAAATATGTTTTGGTCTGAGGGTGTTACTTGGTGCTGAAACAACTCACAGAAGAGAATAAACAGAAATGTTTGGATATCTGCAAACAAAATTAGCTAAATTCGATATTCTAAGGAAGGTGAAAGTTTCTTAAAGAGAATCATTAACGGTGACGAGACACGGATTCATCACTACGAGCCTCAGAGTAAACGGCAGAGTCTGGAACGGAAACATCCACAATCACAGACCGAGAAAAAGTTCAAAAGTCGACCATCAGCTGGAAAATTCATCAACGCTTACAGTTTTCTGGGACTCTTGAGGGCCAGAAGTATTAAAACATTATCAGGAAATAGGCTCAACAATCAACAGTGTTCGTTACAGTGAGACGCTTATTGAAGAGCTGAAGCCTAAACTTTGGATTAAACACAGAGGACTGATATCCGAAGGTGTCGTGATCTCACATGACGATGCACGTCCGCACACTCCTGCACACACTGTCGACACTCTGAGGTGTTAAAGCGTCCCGATCTCGTCCTGAAAGCAGCTCTACGATGATGAAGAGTCACTTCTGAAGCAGAACTGAAGACAGCGGTTCATTTGTGGCTCACAGCTCAGGATAAAAATTTATTTTAACCACGGAAAACGAGAGCTTGTGGACAGATGGACAAAGTGTATTGAAAAGAAAAGAGATGATGTTGAAAATGATGGATTTGTCTTTTCCAAAAGGTAATTAAAAAGAAATTCTAAAGCCAGAACGCAGATCATTTTTGACTCACTCTCGTAAAAGAACAGCTGCGTATGATTCACATGTTAAAATGAATCATGTCCAAATAGGGGCTTCAGAAACAGAGCTTAGAAATCAAATAATCTATTTCATATTTGTTCATAAACACAATGGACTCATAGAAACAATTTGATAAGCTGGAACAAACTACAATATTAAAAAAAATGTAGAAACGTTTCAGAAACACTGATTTTCTCTGTACACACAACTCATTTGCATATGACAACACCCAATAAACTCCATTCTACATTCCATTAGGTGGCACTCTTACACATTTTCATTTCAAATAAAGTTTCATTATTTCATTTAAAATAAAGTGTTTGTATTTAAATAATTTAAATCATTGTATTTGCAGTTAGTTTGTAGTGTTTAAATGCTGCACTTGATTTTTAAGTAAGAAAACTAATATTATAAGGAACAAGCTACATTTAATTAGTCAATAAACTTTCTTTAAAGTTTAAATTTGTAACAAATATATATAGCAGGGGTTCTTAAACTTAACTGTCAATGGATCCGAGTTGTATAAAGGGACAAAGGTCGGGCAACTTTAGTGATAAGCAAATGACTTTCGATTTAATGTACATTCACGTTTAAGGTAGTCTGAGACAAAATACGTTCAAGCCTAGTGGGGAAAAAAATGACACTGTTTGACTGCAATCAGATGCTTAAACCAATGCGACTCTAACTTTAAAGTAACTTACATTCAAGTTTCAAAACACATCCAAATTAGTGCAAAAGTACTCCGTTTCAGGTAAAACAACTGAGCACGCAAAAGATGTGACAGGTGAACAGTTTAAAACACAGCAGCCTCGTCTGAGAAATTACACAGTCTGACTTCCATCAGCTGCTGAAACCTCAGCACAAAAAGGTGTGGTCTCTGGAGCTTCTCTTTGCATAATGACATCCTCACTGCACAGGGGATGTGTTGTACACTGATACAAGGCACGCAAGACAGAAAGTAAAAGGCTGCTAGCCATTAGCAAACTGTATATAATACAGAATCGCAATTTTTATTGAATCGGCACCAAGGTATCATTAACATATCGTATTGAGAGGTGACTGGTGATTCCCATCACTAACACACACGCGCACACACACACACACAGTGGTATGGTACCTTGTCTCACAAACACCCCATCTCACAAATTTTCGTCTTAAGAGCCAAAGTTTTGCACAGTTTTGGATATTGGTAATATTTTGGGTGGCCGGAACGGATTATCTGCATTTACATTATTTTCTATGGGAAAATGCGTTTTGACTTAAGGACTCGCCTCTGAAACAGATTATATTCGTATGCCGAGGTTTATAAAATAAGCTAAATCTCCAGTCCGGTCACCTGAGGCGTCGAAACACTTCTATAATCACTGTAACTGATCTCCACATTACACTCCAGATATAAAAATGCAGTATTCCATGCTCATATGATTTGAAGTATCATATCGAAATCTCTCAGTTTGTCTTTCTATGTGCAAATTTCCTCTAATTTACTTCACCTCAATACAACCACTGACTCTCCGATTAACCCTTTGTTTCCAGGAAATGCCCTGCCTCATGAAAATGACTCACTAAACAGTTTATTTCCTGAAGTGAAAAAAAAAATAATAATAATAAGGTACGGTTTTTAACTGCATGTACAGCAGCAATTCCTTCACCTATAAACAAAATAAAACCTAAATATATATTTTTTAAGGTTTAAACCCTTCAATTATTTTTAATCCTTTACCTCAGTATTAACTTAAGTTCTCACAAATGATCATGTAGCAGCTAGGCTAGTTAGCTTCTCCACAATGTCAACCTGTATATTTTTAGAAATATTTACCTTACTTTATTATTAAAAAGGTTTTTAAAATTATTATTATTATTTTAACGCAAAAAAAAAACAAAAAAACAATGCGGGTTGGTTGTTACAGTTAAGCTAAGCTACACTAAGCTAGGCTAACCTACGCTATGCTAAACAAGGCTAAGCTACGCCAACCTAAGATGAAATATACTAATCTAAATTAAGCTAAGCTAACTGCAATCATTTCTATCTAGGGTTGCTAGGCGCAACTTGCTAACGCTACTAGCAGCAATGCTACGCTAATTTGCCAGGTCATGTTATAAGGTGATGTTTCTGGGCGTTAAAATAGAAAGCGAACACATATATATTTAATAAAACAAAGCAATGGAAAATCAGAATTATAATTTATTAACACGTCTGTTTTGCTAGGTAGCTTGCAACACTTTGGTAACTAGCAAGGCGTTGGAGAAAAAGAGAGAGAGAGTGTGTGTGTGTGTGTGGTTTGTTTTGAAGCAATGCTCAGAGATTATACTGTTTAAACAGTGTGTATGAGTACAGTTGGAGAAGCAGGGACGGGGTTATCAGCCAGTGTGTGTGTGTGTGTGTGTGAGTGTTTAGACGTGCTGGAGTTTGGAGTGTGTGTGTGTGTGTGTGACCGGACTGACCTGCTCAGCCACGGCTCTGAATAAGCACGAGCCGTCCTTGGCTATCCTCTTGCGGCAGAGCCCGTGCGCTTTCAGGTGCGCGTCCATGAGACTCTCCACACTGCGCTCGTCACCGTGCGGCGCGTCCACTCCTGCGCGTCTCTCCATGGCGAGATCATACAGGGGACACTGTGTTAGATTACTGATCTACATGTTGAACACTGACACAAATAAAGCCGGCTCACTCACTCACTCACTCACTCACTCACTCGCACGCACGCAGACACACACACACACACACTCTAGTTAGGAATCACTTTCGTTTTCAGTGAAGCTCTGATGAAGACAGGAAAGTTTCATTTATCACCAGAGGGAGGGGAGAATCAAAGCTACTGACATGGAAACCAGACTCGGGGAATTTCAATCTAAATCACAATGCCACACTAAAGACAATAAAACTCGATTCGTTTTCGTCTTGTGTGTGTGTGTTTATTATTCACTCGTTTGAGGGGAGTCGACTCATTGCAGAGACTCCTTTCTTCAAAGCGACTCTTACAGACTCTCCCTGTGTCTTCATGTCCAAAGCATGACGTAACTTAACATACCATAACTTCCATCCATCTATCCGAAATCAGGCCACGAGGGTAGCAGTTCCAGTACTAGGACTTTCAACCACGGCCAACAGATTTAATGTCGTTCCTGAGCTGCCAGTGATCCAGACTCCCTCTGCCCTCCGGACCTGTCTGACCCGTCCTGGTGCCCCGCTT
>JAQMYJ010000015.1:25446201-25461212 GCA_030014305.1 Clarias laeviceps | reverse complement strand
CTTCCCTTCTTACCCTGACACGCCCATCACTCTGGAATAGGATCAGTCTGGACTCATCAGGTCACATGACCTTTTTCTGTCGCTCTAAAGTCCAGTCTTTATGCTCTCTAGCAAACTGAAGCCTTTTTTTCCCTAATAAGTCTCACTAACAAGTGGTTTTCTTATGGACATCACATTGTGTGTTTGTGTATTGAAATGCTCTTACGTTCACTTTTAAACATAGCTTTGATTTTATATTGGACATTTCTTTCCATGCAACTTCACCAAGCATTAAGTGATCTCCATTCACACTCTTCCTTCCACAGAGTTGACGGTTCAATTCTATCCGTAAAGGTTTTGATGATGTATTGAAGGGTTTTTAACCCAGTTCCAGACATTTTGAATCTCCTTAGTTGTTTTTTCTTTGCTTGATGACCCTCCTGAAATGGTGACTTTAAAAACAATAAACAGTGTATATGTCTTATATAATCTATACATCAAATAAAACAAAACTAGACTCATGTTTGAGTTGTCAGTAACTCGACTTCTGGGTGTTTTATTGTGGCAGGTTGTACGATTGTATATATCGTTTGTTAATCATTAGACATTGCAATACTGATAGTTTTTGCAAAAGGACGCAAATGTTCAAATCCACCCTTTAACCTTTAAATACAATACAGTACAGAACAGTACAGTAATCATCCCGAAGGTGTGGACGAGACGTCCTAATTCTGTTTGGTCCCCATAACACAGCTTTTTCTTTGACCCGATTTGGGATTAAAGGTCACAACACGTCAAACGCAACAGCAACATGATTAACCGTCCGTATCACGCAGCCCTAACGTCAGCAACACTGACCTCCAAACCACAGACGTCTCGCTGAGACACGAACAACGAACAACCTGAAGCGTGATAAAAGCAATTCATCAAGCAGAACAGGCGTCTGGTCCCTTAGCCATGATAAAAATACAATTATGGGGGGAAAAAAAATCTGTAATAAAAAAAAAAAAAAATGACTGGGAATGTCCTTATCGTGTTCTCAGTGTGCGAAGCCTCAAGCTTCATATAAAAATAAAGCTGTACATTCACATTCATTTAAAAAACAAACAAAAAAAAAACACGCTCTTGGGATAATTTTGAGCTCGTAAAATAATTTCCCTGCAGAGAGAGAGAGAGAGAGAGAGAGAGAGAGAGAGAAAGAAATGAGCTGCCGAAGCTGCCTGAGGTCCCGCGAGTCACAGTTAAGGCACTTGGTCATCGCTCCATCCTGGGAAACTTCCCTCGTCCTTCATCAGGAGCGACGTCTAACTGCAGGTCACGTTGGCGTTGGGTCCCGTCACGTTTCAGCCTGAGGTATATTTATTCACAATTCTCTCAGATTGGCTGCAGGTTGGTTAGTATCAGGGCCTACACACACACACACACACACACACACACACACAGGTCAGAGATGCACTGTTTAGCCAAAAGTATTCGCTCGCCTGCCTTCACATTGCGTATGAACTTGAGTGACATCCAATTCTACCTCTAATACATAAGGTTTAATATGATGACGCCCCCTTTGTGAGATCAGACAATGATCTTGGACGAAAAGGCGTGGCTCGCAGTCTCCGCCTTAATTCATCTCGAAGGTGTTCAGGGCCAGTCAAGTTCTTCCACACCAAACTCGCTCGTCCATGTCTTTATGGACGTTGCTTTGTGCACTGGTGCGCAGTCATGTTGGAACAGGAAGGGGACGTCCGCAAACTGTTCCCACAAAGTTGGAGGGATGAAATTGTCCAAAATGTCCTGGTATGCTGAAGCATTAAGAGTTCCTTTCACTGGAACTGAGGGGTCAGGCCCAAGTCCACTGTGAAAAACAACTCCACACCAGTTCCAACATCCAGCGCACAAAGCAAAGTCCATAAAGACATTGATGAGCGAGTTTGGTGTGGAAGAACCCGACTGTCCTGCACAGACTGACTGTGTGTCCGACCTCACTAATGCGCTTCTGGATGATCAGTCAAAAAGTCCCATAAACACACTCCTAAACCTTGTGGAAAGACTTCGCAGAAGAGTTGAAGCTGTTATAGCTGCTGAGGGGGCGGGGCCAACATTAACACCCTATGGATGTTACTCGAGTTCATACGCATGTGAAGGCAGGCGAGCCAATACTTTTGGCAATACAGTGTATAACACGCACACAAACACAATACGAAATAACTGCACACAATATTTCCCAGACAGTTAACTGGTGCCATCAGGGTCCGTGGCTGTGTACAGCAAAGTGACGTCCACTAAAGGTCAAAAGTTTGTACACCCCTTATTCTAACTGCATGGTTGTTCCTGATGTTTATTTCCTTCTACACTGTAAAACAACACTGAAGGCGTTTATTATCCAAAACACACTCCTTTGAACAGTTGATATTGAGATGTTTCTGCTACTTCTGCTCTGTAAAGCTTCATAACGGCTCTAATCTGAGGTAATGTTTGTTAATTTATGATTTCTGAGGTAAATTTTGCTCTTGCTTTCCTGGGAAGTTCTTCATGAGAGACAGTTTCATCATGGAGCTTGATGGGTTCCACAAACGCACTCGACACAATACTGTTCTTATGAGAACCGTTCCAGAAAGACGACCTTCATGTCTTAAAATAACAACTGACTGTTGATGGCGTTGTTGTTGTTGTTACTTAAGAATCGAGTATTGTTCTAGAATGTAGACAATAAATCCAAATTAGTGTCCAAACTTTTGACTGGTACTGGACGTGACCGAATTTGTACAATTTGTTTATAACTCTGAGGATTTTATGGTTGTTCTTAATAATAACATAAAAGATCAGACTTTTTTTGTGTTAATATTTTAGCCACAGTATATTCGTGCACACACACGGACAGAATTAAAAATGACAAAAGATTTAAGACAAAAACTCGTCTTAAGGATTAGTATAATGTAATTTCTGACAAACAAACAAAAACAATCACAATGAAATTAGGTGTTCCATTACTATTATTCTTATTCCTATTATTATTGTTGTTGTTGTTATTGTTATATGTATAATAATAGTGAACACAGAGATTTGTGAAAGTCAGGAGGTTTATTGCACTTACGGAGTCGAACGACGGCGGGAAGGTAAAGGCATGCAGATTTAGTGCACTAAAATGGCAGACTAACACACACACACACACACACACACACACACACACACAAACACAGACACACACACACATACATACATATACTGTAGATGAGTAATGAAGGGACCGGTCACATGACACTAATGGGTTTGTGTCTTTATTACCCATATTAGTAATTATTAGTAGTGTATTTTCCAGACTATAGGACAGACACGCTGCCAGCAACACCTTGGGACAGGCCGGACCTGCTGCGCTAATTTAAAGCCGGAGGAGCAGGCTGAGCGACATGTCGCAATTTGTACAGGGTTTAATTTCATGCAAATTAGAAACAAAAGCGATGAAGTTGATCACCAGTGAGAGGGACGGATGAAGAGAGTGAAACTAAACACAAGGACTGAACCTTGTTCTACACACATCTAGACATCAGCTATGAGATCAGAAACTAGGGCTGGGAATCAGCAGTCACCGATTCCATTCAAATTGCGATTCTGTAAGCATCACGATTTTATAAATATGACATTTTCAAAAAAAAAAAAAAAAAAAAGTTGAATAATTAGGGTAAAAAAAATAATAAAAATGCTACGTTGTTACTGAGCAGCGCGTATCTCTGTCATACGCCATAATTATTATTTCTAAACAAACTTGGCATGTAATCCTCTTGCTAACGCACGGCTTGAAAATGTGTAAATAGTTCTGAGAGAGCGCCACCTGTAGGATTATAAAGAAGCGGCGACTTTTTACCGCCTCAAAACTCGACAGTGAGTGCGGCGCGGACTGCAAACGGCTCGGGCACGCAGGGCTTCAACGCATACGATTTAAGACTAATTAGCGCTGGCGGTGTTGTGAGACTGGTGTAAGTGTGTGTAATGAGTGGGTTCGAGGCTACATCGCTCACAGAGTTTGGAGAAAAAGTGAGATCGGAGGCTTTTAACGCACACGATTTTTGATGATGTAACGCCATAGAAAAGCGTTTCTGTTGCGCCACTCTGAAGCTCCTACACTCGGTACAGAATGGTTTATATCTGAGGCTGATCGGTTGATCACCGGTCAATCACACTGAAAACCAGGTGATTCTGATCCATCGGACCGGACCACCTTCTTCCCTGCTCCATGGTCCAGATCTGATCTTCAGTGACATGATGTAGAAATAAAAACAGGGTGGAGGATTAAGGCTTCGGATGTCAAGGAACACAGGTGTTGTTGTTATTCCATGGTGGGATTGACTTCTATCTAAACCCAGACATCTTGACACACGCTCGGGTGTCCTTAGATTTCTCACAAAACAGAGAACTCGCGAATTAATGAAGCACTTTCTCTTTCACTGTTATGACTAGACGCCGCTCAGCCTTGGCTGCAGTTTTTATCGAATCACGTTCTGGAAATTCTATCAGTGCCGGCTCCAGTCTGTCTCTCTGAAACAGGACGATGGGCGTGTTTGATCTTTCAACCAATCAGAGAACCCCCCCCCCCCCAAAAAAAAAAACAAAAAAAAACAAAACAACAACATGCAGGACAAAGTGTGAATGTTGTTAATATAAAAGTTACACCAATCTGGATTTCATCAGCATTACTGAGAATAAATAATTTAATCTAGAAAAGCAGGCTAAGCAGGTTAGTTCGTTAGTTAGCTGAGACTCATTACTAGCTACGACAGGTAAGAGCGTTGCTATGGCTACAGAATAAAATCATTTTTTATCAGCACCTATAGTGTGGAAAATACAGGATCTGTAGTGAACTTAAGAGTTATTGTTAATACGATGTCCACTGATGATTTGTTGCCTGTGAACTGTTTGTTTGTTTGTTTATCACCTTCTCACTCTTGTTCATCCAGGCTTTGATGGTCGGCACCAAGATGCTGCCCAGGAGGATCTGAGCCGGGTGATAGATGAGCAGAGGCACTGAGATGAGCGAGAGATGCTCAAAGCCTGCGAATACAATCTTCAGCATGGGGATTCCTACACACACACACACACACACACACACACACACAAAGCTCAAACACTGTATTTTCGGGGACCGGCTGACGTGACTCGGTCCTATCATTGTGAGGACTTTTACTGTTTTCTGGTCTTCACACGTCTACTGCATTCCCACTGCAACACAATCAAATTTACACCTAATAATAATAATAATACGTCCTGAACACTTATATTGTACGCTGACACGACTGAAAGAGAAAACAACAACAACAACAACAACTAACATCATGCTTTAACTTCAACCAGTAAGGCTTTGCCTGTTTTAAAACCTGTTAAACGTCTCTATCTGGACGTGCCTTAATCCTGGTTCCTTCACTGAACTTGTATGTCTGGTCTTATTCCAGATGTGACTCACCCAGCGTGAGGGATTTGTGCGTCGAGCAAAAGAGTATCGCTACAGAATCTCCCGCTGTGAAGCCCGAAGACTTCCTGCGAAGAGACGAACACCAAATGTATCAGTGTGAGTGTGTGAGGAGCAAGCGTCGGTGTGTTATGAGGACAAAATATGAGACCGGACGTATTACCTGGTAGACAGGAAGAATGACAGTAACATGAAGGTGAGCTGAATGCTGAAAACTGCAGAGAGAGAAATCAGATAGCAATCAGATCAAATCAGATAAAACTGGATCGTGTTAATCATTCACTGTATACAGGACGTATTTACAGGGACACTGATACAAGATAATGGACAAACTGCAATTTTTACGTCAAAGCGTGGAAACAAACAAACAAAAAAAAGCATGAGATTATAGTCGTGCTGTAGTCTGGGGACACACAGCGTCTCATAACTTCGGGACACTTTTCCGTCCACGAGCTTCAGGATCGTGTCGCAGTCTGATCGGCTCATCCACGGACACGCGACTTCCAGCAGAACGAACAACGTTTGCTCGTCTCGATTGCTTTCAGATTGTCACATAATCCCTGAACTCAAGACGTGTTTATGACATCCTGTCTTTAAACGTTATTAAGAAAATTCTGGTTCAGCAGTAACATTTTAAAAGAAAAAAAAAAAAAAAAGTGAGGACCGATCAAAAGTTTTATCCATCGTTATTGAAATTTAAAGGCCCTATATCTTCCTATTTCTTTAAGAAGTTAACACAGGTCTCAGAGCTCCCCCAAAGTGTGTGTGTGTTCTAAGTTTATCTAAAAAAAACAGCAAAACCAATAATGGAAAAACGCAGGAAATGTTTGTCTTTTCATCTCACTTTTTTGTTTGTACTGAAAGTCTAAAGACATCTAAAGTTCATTTTGCACAATAGGTCGAAGCAAAGGTTAGCGTCGGCTGTCAGAAGGATAAGAATTCCTTTTTCAGACTGTCGTGAGAACGTCTACACCCGCGTCAGGAAAAGTTCCACTGTCCAGCTGTTGTTGGTACTTTGAAAAGTCAAAAATATAGATTAAATTACGATATACAGACAAATTTCATGACTTCTTTTTAAATTCTTTAATCATTTTTGTCCTGTACTTTAATGTTAGAGCACGTTGTGACATTTAACGTCCTAATTTTTAGACAAACACTTTCGTTGTTCTAAACTTTTTTTTTTTTGTATGTTAGCATAGTTGTCTCTCAGCTATGCTAATAGTCCTGAAACGTCCCGAGGCTAAAACACCTGGCGTAGGGAAAATACTCCACATGTAGAAATGCAGTTTAGACTTCGTCACAGGATTTGTTTCAATGTTTTCGGTTTACCTGATAAACAATTTGTCTACTTTTATTATTATTATTATTATTATTTATTTTAATAAATGTCTCAAACGCCCTGAGGCACCTCTGTACCAACGTTTCAGCCTTAGTTCACCTTCATCCCAACTTTTCAGTGATTAATGATTTTCCACATTGAATTGTAGATTTGGGATTTAAAAACAACTATTTAAACTTAACAAGTGAATCATATTCACACACGGAGTGACTTTGTAAAAATTGAGATGAAAGATCTGGGCAGGTGCACAGGGTTCCTCGGGGTCACTCACTGATGAAGACGATGATGAGGAGGCTGACGTGGTCCAGCTCGATGTCGGGGTTGGAGAAGGTGTCGCAGAACGTGGTGTAGATGATCATGAGCAGGACGACGCTGCTCACCGTCCCGAACGGAGGCTTCCTCCTCTCCAGCCACTCCCTCAGGAACCTCCTACACACCTGGACAGGGGCTTTATCCCGTTAGTGTCAGGAACGAGATAGGAATACAGTAACACACACACACACACACACACACACACACGTATATAGACTTTTACCTGCCCAACTATAAGAGGGACAACTACGGTCATGAAGAGCTGAGAGAAGATGGAGGAGAACGGTACTGAGGAGGACGAGCCCAGCTAGAGCGGGGAGAGAGAGAGACACACACACACACACACACACACACACACATTTATATATATATATGGATGATTTTCCAGTTTATATCAGCACATAAAAAGCTCTAATGTTCACATGAAATATAAAACATGTTTGGATTGACATTATAACACTTTTACCGAGCGGAACAGGTCCGAGGTCAGTTAATAATTATCTCTCAAATGACCCATCTGTGATGGGGGGCAACGCGACCCGGGGTTTGGTTTGTTTTTATCATTGATTTCTGCAAAACCTAAAACAAGTTTTAAATCTTCCTGAAATTTGAACCACATGGTTTAGTCTCGATGTGAAATGGAGGGAGAATTTACTTAGAAGTAACTAAGTTCTAAGTGTCCGTTTAGCGTTTAACCGCAAACGAGGACTTATTAATAACATTCGGAACCTTTTCAGAACCGATGACCTTTTTACACCCAATGCGATCTAATCCTTTAATTTATTGCTGGTAAAGTTTTTCCTCAAGTTGAACTTATGATTTCTCTGTTTTGAGAAACAACAGTATCTAATTAAAACTAACGAGGCCGTTATACCGCGTGCAGCCGACTCAGATCAGGATCTTCTCACTTGACATGATGTTTTTTTTTTTTTCTTTTTGCAGTGACGACGTTTCACGAACTTCTTAGGCGACTAATATTGACCTTGGAAGTCTATTTTAACAGTCTTCAGAATGTATATCCAGGGTATTATTAGACACACACACACACACACACACACACACACACACACACACACACACACACAGAAACTGTGTTTGACTGATTAGGGGTTTAGTTTGACTTGTACCAAATGACGTATTTGTAATGAGTAGCAGATTTTAAGAAGCTCCGCCCAAAAAAACAAACAAAAGACCATGATGTCAATGAACACTAACTATTTCCAAAGAAATAAAATAATGATGCAAATTAATTCTTAAACAAAAATGTAATAATAATAAAATAAAGCAACATATCTATAACATTATAATCTTTCTAATTTGTATTAATTTAAAGTAACATTATTATTATTATTATTATTAATACATTATATAATAGAGACCTGTAACACATAATAATACATCTAAAAACAAACTGTTCTTTTTTTTTATGCACTCATAAAAGAAATTCTAAATAAATCAGGACAAAATATTTAAACAATAAAAAAAATAAAATAATAATAATATATTTATTTAAAGCCATAAGCGTCAGCTTTACTCACGAACAGCAGCAGCAGCAGCGGCGTGACGACGATCCCCTGCAGATCACATGATCATTATATCACAGACAGAACGAAACCATCCTGTTCTCTTATTTCGTCTCTTAAACTTGAGCTGGATTTAATCAGCCACGTCTACAGACTCAGACGGTGAACTCTTACCAGAAAGCTTCCGAACGCTGAGTTGAAAATGGCGGCGGCCTGCAAAAACAACAGCAACATAACAAACAACTTTGAGTGTTTTCACTGCAAACGCTTGCTTATTAAACAACAATACAACACTTTTATATTACATCCACTTATTTTATCCACCTTTAATAGTGTGGAGCGTCTGTGACTCTACTTAACTCTCCTCTCACGTATGTTACAGCAGCTATAAATAATGGCACCTTCGAGGAACATTTGCAGTTCAACATACGAGATGTAGAGTAAATTCATATGAACCTGTGATTTACTGAAATGCTGTAGCTCCTCATTTTTTGACCAATCAGAGAACAGAATTCAGAAGCATGAAATAAAAGACGAATAAAAAAAAAAAAAAAGATAAAATCATTATCGATCTCTCGCACCTCGTTTCCTCCGACGGCTTTGGTGAGGATGACGGCAGACGACACAGGGGGAGGCATACAGCCCACCGTCTGTAACCTGCACACACACACACACACACACACACACACACATATCTCCTTTGTCCGTAATTTTGTTTCATCATAACACTTTCTTTAAAAGTCAGACTCAGGAGGCGGGACTAAACACCCTGCTCCATTGGTGATGTGAGCTGTCAATCAAACATGTAAATGTAGGAAGTGTTCGATTTAGGTAGAAATGTAATCACGTTGTAGTCGATGTCGCTCTATCATACTGTACATTTAAACCAATCTGCGAGGACATGAGCTCAGTTCCTGAACACGCTGGAATCTTTAGGTTCCTCTAATTCACCTGAACTGTCCAACAGGGTTCCTGGTTCCTCTAATAGAGAGGTACGGTTTGATCTTAATCACGTTGGTGAAATACATACGTTATGTTTTATCGCCACTATACCTCACCTATTTACAATGCTTTATTAAAGTATGACTTTTTATCCGTTTATAGCTACGTGAAAGTCGGCCCACAAGTTACGGTATGTCCTGTTCTCATCTACGAATTTTAAAAATAAATACAGTTTTACCTCAGCATACAAATTTATTTTGTTCCGGAGGCGAGTTCTTAAGTTAAAATTTTGTATTGTGAAACGCATTGACCCATTGCAAATAATGTAAATGCAGATAATTTGTTTCAGTAACACAAAAAATATTACCAATATTACCAATGTCCAACACTATAATCATGGTTTTGCATAGAAAAACAATTAAAACATTTAGAAAAGACATGTGAAGCAAAATATGAAATAAATACACATTAAACCTCACTTAACCTTCATTTATGATTCCTCTTGGCATCGGCTGCTTTAAAAAACCAAACTGAAAGCGACTCCGTTTTCTTCTTGCTACCGTCCTTGATAACATTCTTGTGACCCGCGGTGCTACGGCTTTACTAAATCTCCACAAAAAGTCTCTTTCCACTGACGCAAACAAGTTTTGATCGGCTGAACAAACCGAACTGAGCCGAGCAAAATTTTTGTTCTTAAGGCGAAAATTCGTGAATCCATATGCCGAAGTGCCGCTGTATAACAAAACGCTCATGTCACGTTATTGCGAAGGTTAAACCCTAAAGTCACGGAGACCCCTTCTATAAATATTATAAACATCTCCTTAAAGAAAATGTATCATATCAACTATGGACGGGAATCACCATGGACTATCTGATATTATCACGATACCTCTGTGTTAATTCAGTTTGTATTGCGGTTCTGTAAGTATCACGATTTCATAATTATCCCACAGTTCAATATAATTTTTTTAATTAAATTCTAAACAAGCTTAGCAGTTAATTCGCTCCGCCCACATGGGATGCGTATGTGTGAACAGTGTCTCCACCTGTAGGATTATAGAGGAACTGCAACATCTTACCAAATACTTGCATCTTTCTCTCATCTATTCCATCCGTGTGAGTGACTTTCCTCATGTTTCTGTAGTTCTGACCCTGAGTCTGACTTCGGCACTGAATCGTCACCAGTTGTTGACCTCGAGACATGCTTAATGTTTGGACTGTCCACGGTTCTTGATATTTTATTAAACAAACACTAAATGTCTTTTGTGTCTCAGCTGCCATCTTTTTGTTTAGGCGGTTACTATAGAAACAAAAGATGAGGGGAAAACAACAACAAATAATCTTTTTTTTTTTTCTGTATAATTGATTTAGATATGTTTTGCATTGAGGTGGTAAAATGTTGCAGTTCCTCTATAATCCTACAGGTGGAGCACCTTAAACTGTTCACACACTGGTAGGCAGCAAAGTGTCCTGTGTGGGAGGAGTTTGCGAATCATTTGTTTAGATTGTTTCAAATTGAAACAAAAATTATATCACATCAGGATATTTATAAAATCGGAATACAGATCGAATCGTCACCTGAGTATCGTGATAACATCGTATCGTCTCGTCCCTGGTGATTAAATATCATAGACAATAAATCTACATCAGGTCTCTATAAGATTCTCTCACTTCAGAGACACTGAGCTGCTCTGGTGAACGTTACGCTCCTCCACCTGAATGAGTCCATACATGGGGACAAACTGAACCCTGAGCGCGTGGACCCCCGGAGGACGCGGTGGAACGGAGCCGCGCAACCTGCAGACAGAGCGGCCTTTCACACAGGTGGAAGGAGGGGGGTGGGGGGGGGGTATGGGGCAAACCACAACCGCGTGGCAGTAAAGAAGAGCAGCATAGATTTACTACCTGAAAGAGAGAGAGAGAGAGTGTGTGTGTGTGTGTGTGTACACACATACCCTTTGAGAAGCCATTCATTAATGGTAGTAAGTGCCAGGACTTTGAGAAGAGCCCAGATGGCCACAGGGAAAAAGACCAGAGTGAACGTCTGAACAAACAGATGCAACTTCACGTGCATTAACGCACTCGCCAACTCCTGAGAAAAAGAAAGAGAGAGAAAGAGAGAGAGAGAGAGAGAGAGAGAGAGAGAGTCAGAGAGGGACAAAGAGAGACAGAGGGAGATGAAAAAAGAGAGAGACAAAGAAAATGAGAGACAGATAGAGGGAGAGAGAGAAAGAGAGACAGAGTCAGATAGAGAGATAAAGAGATAAAGAGAAATAGAGAGAGAGACAGATAGAGAGAGAGACAGAGAGAGAGACAGATAGAGAGAGAGAGACAGATAGAGAGAGAGAGACAGATAGAGACAGATAGAGAGAGAGAGACAGATAGAGACAGAGAGAGAGAGACAGATAGAGAGAGAGAGAGAGAGACAGATAGAGAGAGAGAGATAGAGAGAGACAGATAGAGAGAGACAGATAGAGACAGACAGATAGAGACAGATAGAGAGAGACAGATAGAGACAGATAGAGAGAGAGAGACAGATAGAGAGACAGAGACAGATAGAGAGAGAGAGACAGATAGAGAGAGAGAGACAGATAGAGAGAGAGAGACAGATAGAGAGAGACAGATAGAGACAGATAGAGAGAGAGAGACAGATAGAGAGAGAGACAGATAGAGAGAGAGACAGATAGAGAGAGAGAGAGAGAGAGAGAGAGAGAGAGATAGCTACAGACAGAGAGAGAGACAGATAGAGTGAGAGAGAGAGAGATAGGTACAGACAGAGAGAGAGAGAGAGAGAGAGAGAGAGAGAGAGACAGAGAGAGAGAGAGACAGATAGAGAGAGAGAGAGAGAGAGAGAGAGAGAGAGATAGGTACAGACAGAGAGAGAGACAGATAGAGTGAGAGAGAGAGAGATAGGTACAGACAGAGAGAGAGACAGATAGAGTGAGAGAGTCCGAGAGGGAGACAGCGACAGAGAGGGACAAAGAGAGACAGAGGGAGATGAAAAAAGAGAGAGACAAATAAAGAAAATGAGAGTAAGATAGAGGGAGAGAGATAAAGAGAGAGAGAGAGAGAGTCAGATAGAGAGATAAAGAGAAACAGAGAGAGAGAGACAGAGACACAGGGAGAAATAGAGGCAGAGAGTGGAAACAGGATGTATAGATTAATAAACTGTAACAAACTCGGACAAGTTGTGATGGAAGTGTGTACAGTGTGAATGGTTTATACTGCCCACCCTTAGAGTCAACACTTACACCCCTGTGAACACACACACACACACACACACACACACACACACACACACACACACTACCTCAGTCTTTAAGGACAGACCACTATTGAAGAAGATGGCAGACACCGCGATGTAGGTGATCGTTATCTCGGGCCGAAGAGGACCTGAAGGAGAGCAGTTCGGACAGATGAGATAAAACAGGAATATATTAAATAAAAAATTAAATGTCATGACATCAAACACTCCGGAACTTCTAAAGCGCTGCATCTGATCCAGAATCGCTACAGTTCTCGCTACAGAATCAAAAGAAAATTATGGAAATCTGTATGAATCAGAGGAAACCCTGAGAGGAACCGGAGAACTCAACAGGGAACCCATCCTCATCAGGGTGAGAACGGATAGCAGGGATTTGATCTGCAGTCATACTGTGTGTCAGGACGCTGGAAGTAGAGTCAGAGTTCGACGAAACGTAAACCATTGTAGCAGTTTGTGAGCTACTCGTGAGTGGATTGTGGCGGCCTGTAGGGGGTTTATTACAGGGCCCGAGTTCTGGATTCACGTCTCGGGGGGTCTGTGTGCATGAAGTTCGCATCTTCTCCCAGCGCTTGGTGGGTTTCCATCCCATTCGTTTCAATCGAACCCGGGCCTTTCGTATCGCAGGCGAGCATCATACCACTGAGGCACCACGTCATGTGACATCGTCGTTTGCTGGAGCGATCGGAAGAACATTGCGTACAGTGGGCGGAGCTAATCCTCCGAAACGGCGAAATCTCCGTGAACAGATACGACACTGAGGTTTAACTACAGAAGCGTGAGAGGAAACAGCACACACTGAGAAACGACTCCTCACACGGTGTCGTAGGTGATGACGTCATTACTGTCAGTAATCTGTGTTAAAAAGGGGCGTGTCGTGCCAGTGACGTGTCCAGGTGTGCTAACCTGATTCAGCTCATGAATATTAATGAGTGCAGGTGTCGAACATTTCAAACTTTTATATTTAAACTCAGACTCTGAGGAAAGTTAATACTTATTATAATAAAGTTAAATTTAAAGTCAGACACATTCAGTACAGGAAGTAATACTGAGTTCTGAACACTTTATGATGATGAGACTCACCTCCTTTCACCCCGACCGACGGCGCGAGCTTGGCCGAAGCGATCACGAGCGCGATACCGACAATGAACCATTCTTTCCGCACGCGCGCGACCAGGCCCATACCGAAGGGAGTCCCGTTAAACCGCCGCCAGCCCTCTCAGCTCTCACACACACACACACTCGCTCTCGCTCGCGCTCTCCGCCGGCGCCTCCGTAACCAACTGTGGAGCGTCGCTGTGACACCGGCTCGATCCCAAACCACTCCCTCACTTCCTGACACGTAGGATCCCTCACTGAGCCTGTTTACGTCATTCTCTCACCCCCGGCGTAGTGCGCGTGTAGAGGGAGCGCGGAAGCGGTTTAGGCTTCGGACGCGCTTTCAAAACTCACTTCCGGACACATAAGCGAAGCGCCATCTTTACCGTAATCACTGCTATTACAGCGCAGATACCGTAATGCAACCAATATACTTTTCCAGACTTTGCTATTGTTTGTCTGCTGAGGACAACCTTAGCAAAACAAAATGTTTAATTTGTTGTCTATAAAATAAAAACTTTCATGAAATTAGTTTAAGTAAATAACTTATAAGAATCGTTTTTAAGTTTATGAATGGTTTGTAATTGTTGTGTTTATGTACTATCAACCGCAAGGGGTCGCTAGCATGCTTTTATTTAATTATTTTTTTTAAAATTGTATTTTAAAAAGTAAATATGTTTATATTTTACCTCAGAAAATCACAATAAATGCACAGTGACTTTCATGGCTGGATGGTTAAAGGATTCAAATAATTATTTATTTGAAACTAATTTAGTTGTATAAAATGACAAATACATAATATACGTGTCATAAACATCTAATGTTTCTGAAAGTTGTACCGTGACCAGGAGATCTTCATAATAAAAAAAGGTTTTGTCTGTATATTGGTCAGAACTTGCTCTTTCAATTACATCTTTACATCTCATACATTGGAGGACCTGAAACCAGTCTCAGAAAAATTTGTCTGCATGTCTCTGTCTGTATGTCTGTATGTCTATCCAGCCAGATTTTGTCACAGCATCATGCACTTAATCTTATGAACAGAATTTGAAGTGGTTTAAGTGAATTTTAACGCGCTGGAGTCGTTTTAAAACAAAACTT
>JAQMYJ010000015.1:25341387-25351480 GCA_030014305.1 Clarias laeviceps | reverse complement strand
TACCAGTAAGAGACGAGCACTAAGACCCAGCAGGGGAGACGATTACCCACAATTCTGCAGTGCAAGAGAGAGAAAAAACGTTGGCTCAGTTGTGATCATGTGACGCTCGGCGTCAAAACAAGAAGCGCATACGTGATACATGATACTCAGTACTCGTAAACCAAGACTTGTTTGTTTTCCAAGTCAAAATTTATTAAAAATCTTTGCTCGTCTTGTGGACACTCGCAAATCACGTTACTTGCAATCCCAGGTTCCACTGTACTTTTCAACTTTTATTTTCACATTGTTGATTTTTTTTTATTGTAGGTCACATGCCTTTAATTTTTCAGAACAGTATTTCTCTCCAACATAAAGCCAAATATGTTTATAGCAACTCCTATGTTCAGCTTCAGAACATAATGTATTGAAACTCACCTTCACATAAATAAAATGCACACACAACCATGCGTGCAATTAAGGTAAAAAGTTTGTCGACGTAAAGAATTACTATCCTGTATGTTGTTACACTTTTCTAACTACAGTACATGTTTCCCACTCAGATTTTCATTCTTTACTCTTCACTCTGTTTAAACTGTTTATCAGTGATACCAGACTGATATAAAAAGTTCCTGCATGACCTCTGATGACCTTCACCTCCATTACCTCAATCACAGGGCAACCAACATGTAACTGCATTATAGTGAAAACAAATAAGACTGAATAAGTTTAGTATAGGAACGAATCATTAACTTAGATAACAACAACAAATCAATTACATCAATGTTTCATTATTAATACTCACTCACTCATCTTCTATACCACTTTATCCTGTACTCAGGGTCATGGGGGCCTGGAGCCTATCCCAGGAGGCTTAGGGCACACAGTGGGGTACACCCTGGACAGGGTGCCAATCCATCGCAGTGCATACACACACACTCATTCACACACTACAGGCAATTTGGGAATGACAATTAGCCTAATCTACATGTCTTTGGACTGTGGGAGGAAACCAGAATACCCGGAGGAAACCCACCAAGCACAGGAAGAACATGCAAACTCCATGCACACAGAGACGGGAATCGAGCCTGGCCAGGAATCGAAGCCGGACCCTGGAGGTGCAAGGCGACAGTGTTAACCACTACACCACCACGCCACCTGTTAATATACACTTTTACTTAAAATGATTTTTTTTAGAACTTAAAAAAAAAAAAAAAAAGATTTATCTGACCACTCCCACTATTCATTACTATTTAAATTTGAATTCTCCATTAATGTTTATTTTGACCTGTAACAGCTAGGTAATAGCCTCCTTAGATCACACACACACACACACACACAATTATTTTCCGATGTTCAATTTAAATATGTAGTAATCATGTTTTCCACATGATTCATTAATTTTTATATGTTTTCCCCATCTGAATTATTTTGGATTATTATTATTATTATTATTATTATTATTATTATTCACATATAGGACCATCCATTTGTCATGAATATTAGAATATATACTACAAAATTACATTCGTCTTAAATGGGAGTAAAATTTTACAATGTTGTGAGGCTTTTGTAAAAGTAACCTCAGTTTGTTAAAATCTATAAAAAAAAAATTTAATGTTTATTTACAAATTTATAGAAGCTAAATTAAAAGCTGCACAATGCTGATAGAAGAGTCTGCACAATCTATTAAGTTAGAAATCATTTTTAAATTCAGTTTTTGTTAAAATGTATTGGATTGAAAATTATGCATCTATGTGTTATGTTTTTATCTTGGGGCAAGACATTTGAATGAAAAAGATGAAGAGATGAAGAACCACATACAGTAAGTGTCCGGTCTCCAATCAGTTTATTTCCTTAAATTCATTAAAATATTCTAATGTCTGAGCAAGAAACAAACTTCATTAGTGATTTCCAAATAGAAGTGTAATCCATGATATAGTACATTCATTTAATAACATCAATAATCACAGACTTCAAATAGAAAACTGCGAAAAAGATGAAAAGGAGAAAAGAAAGTTGTAGTTATCTCTATTTTTTTTGATGAGAGAGAAGGAAAACAGTATTTCGATTTCTCTGTGTGTCTACACATACGGTGGCATTGAAAAAAACAAACAAAAAAAAACTTGAATCTTCAACCTTAATAACTCAAAAAAAAAAAAAAAAAATTCCCAGACTGACATTTTTCAGTAGAGAAGCAGAGGAAGGAATATGAGGAGGAAACTCAGTGTGAATCTCTCAGCATCATTACACATGTTTCCCTGACAACACTCCACATCTGTCAATATAAGTCCCTGTGCTCTTAGTAAAGTCGTATTACACATGTTGCTGGTTGTGCAGCCTTTCAGGGTCATTACGTTGGTTCCTTCAGCAACTAGAACAGAAAAAGACAAAGAAAAAAAAAATCACCTTTTATTAATTATGGTAACAATGTTCACTCTGCAGATTAAGTTCAATGTGATGGCTGTGGTTTGACATTTCTTCAGTTCTCTTTTTTAAAAAAATAGTTCCTGTTTATTCCTGTTATTTTTTATTTTAACACAAAATCAGAAAAAAGGAAATATCAGTTTCATATTATTTCGTCCTATTATTTAATAAAAGGAAGCCTTAGCAGAAATTGGTGGTGCTTCAGGTGAGTGATGATGATTTGTTAACACTTTTTAGCTTGCTTTGAAACCAGGTACAAATTCTGCAATGCAATAGCAAATATTTTACAATTGATTAATTGTTTAATTACTTGCAATTAATTACTTGTAATTCATTATTTATTTTTTTTATTGTTTTTTTTACATGCCAAGCACTACAAGACTTAGGAAAAAATAAATAACTCCACAGTCTAAACATAAGTATAATATCACAAATTTTATAGAATATTATACACACCACTAGAAGTTGCAGTTTTTATCAGTGTCAGATGAGTTCTTATTTATCTACATATCAGCCATAACAATATGACCATTCACCTAAAATAGCATACTTTAAACTTTTTTTAATTTTAACTATTAATCCCATAAGAAATTTTTATTTGGATTCTATTGTAATGTTCTATTCTATTCTTGCTCTGACCCAATTGTCTAACCCTTACAGTTTGGCCCGTCTCACAGTAGATACATTTTTTAATCTCATTACAGTGGCAACTGGAAGTGGTTGGGATATATTAGGCAGCAATTGAAACTTTTTATGCTGGAAGCAAAAAAAATGGGCAAGCATAAAAGATTTGTGTGACTTTAACAAGGGCCAGATTGTGATTGCTAGAGGACTGGGGCAGTGTGTTGGTCAATGTGTGGGTAATTTTGGGGTAATTTAGATATAATTCTAGTTACACCTTTATCTTTAATGATAACATTTAATGACACTTTTGACAAATTTTGATTACAGCTGTATTTTTTTCCCCCAAAATAATCATCCAGCCTCAATATTTTTTTCATGTTTTTTTATAGAGTATGTTATCAATAAAATGACTATATGAATAAAATTAAATAAATTTGTAACTCTAACTACTTAAAGGAATGGCACCAGAGGCTACTAAAACATTCAGCTTAATAGAAATGTTCTAATATTTTTTAATGCAGGTTATTTTAGATCAGATTAGCAGAGTTTAGTTTAGTTATTATTCTTTTTTATTTTACCTGTAGCAGTGATGCAGCGATCTTCTTTTCCCTCACAATACAGTTTTTTAGAGCAGTCACCAGACACATCACAGGTGTAACAGTTTCTCCCATTGATGGACTGGGTTGGCAGAACTTCATTAAGAAATAAAAGTAAAAAGAAATAAATAACATTTTCCAAATGTATGAAGCCAAAATAAAAAATAAACAAATCTTTCCTTGATATCTTTATTTGCATTTGCATTACTGAGCATAATAAGAAATATGCAAGACTAAATAAAATCTGTTTATCACTAGTTTCTTTCACATACTTTTTATATATGGGTTTTATTCCTTTATGTATGCATTCAATATTTATTTGAGTAAACAAAAAGTGCTTAGCTTTACTTGGCAGAGTGTAGTTGTTGCAGAAGTCATTACTGCAGCATCTGGTATTATTGGCGATTTTAACCAAACCAATATTTATGCTTGAGTTGACGCATGTGGATGGTGAGCCACAATAAAAAATATACTCGCAGTCAGTGTACGGTACACTACTTATACCACCTACAAGATCTGAAAAAGAGTCAAAAGTTCAGTGATTGTTCAATGAAAATCCTTAAAAAAAATTAATTCAGAAAAGCAAATAAAACAATCTAATAGATGTTCTTATACTTACTGATGGCCACAGAAGTGGTTGTAGTGGCACAGTCAGAAGGACACTGTGTGGGTGTGTAATGGTAAATTGTGCTATTGTAAATATACGGAAAACAATTCCGTGCCAATGCTAAAGAGAAATGAGAATCAAAACAAAGTCAGTTACTCGAGACAAGTCAAGGAATAACTTACCGAATTGTGCTAACTAATGGCAATGCAAGCTTGCCTACCTCCTGAGGAAATCATGCAGATGATCAGCAGTGTAACCTGTGTGCTCATTGTTGCTGGATGAAAGATATTAAAAAGATGAAGCAGGCTGGATTTATTGTAAAAAAATGACATGATAAAGAGTGGAATTTTATACTAATTCAGAGTGGGCTGGGTTTATTGGGTGGAGCTGGGCATAAGTAATATACTATATTATATAAAGTTTTTTTTGGTTCTCAATTTCCTCAAAATAGCTTTGTTTCTTCCACATAATAATAATAATAATAATAATAATAATAATAATAATAATAATAATAATAATAATTCAATCATTTCTCACAAGTACGTTACAGCACAGTGAAATAATTTTTTGTGCATATCCTAGTTAGGAGCTGATGAAGTCTGGTGGAGATAGGGTTTAAAAGCGTCACCCAAGCGTCACAAATATATGCCAGCAACACAGTATAGGTAAAAAAAAATAGTGCCTATATAGATGCTTTGAACATCTGAGCAAACCTGCTGCCTTACTCAAATGTTCAGATATGTCAGGTAGAATAAAAGTTAATATTACTTTTATAAAGGTTAGATTTTACCACTACCGGAATATGGGAATGATGTCACAAAAATGTAGAACTCTCGAAATAAGCATAATGTTATTATTTTTTGGTCATAAAAACAACAATTAAAAACACCTGCTCGTGTGTATCTGTGCTATTTCTGTATCTTGACCCAGTTTCTAATTATTTGCTCTGTCATATTTGGGTTTTTACAGTTGTCTTATGGGGTCTGACTGACCTGGGGCTGTCATGAACTTCACCAGTTTCTACAGTCCATCCTTCCTGCAAGCTCTGGGCCTTGGCAAATGCAATGCAATTTTTTTGTTGTCTTCTGTTTAATGCTGGTTTCTGAGCAATAATTTGGCCATTGAGACCACTACGTGATGGAATTTGACAAACTGTTCTGTAGTTAAAAAAGGCTTGCTTGGACTGCCAAACCAACAAATGGTCCTCTCAAAAAGTTGTCTTACAGGGTCTGTCTGACCTGGGGCTGTCATGAACTTCACCGGTTTCTTCAAATATTGTTCTTAACCCCTCCAATTGATGTTTAGATACATTTAAGATGTCTGCCACCTCAGCAGGAGACTTAATCTTCAGGCTCTTGATGATCAGCAATTTGATCTGGGTTTGAATCTTAGGCATGCTGTCAGGTCAGGATGCATTTCAAATGAAGGTTGGGTGTGCTGGGGTTCTTCTTATACACAACTGGGAATATGTTAATTACAGTAGTCGTCACAGGTGATGCTCTAATCTGTGATTGGTTGAATCCCTTAAAGATGTGGTCAGACAAGACTTTTGTCTAAGCAAAGTCTAACCTTCCTGTCCTAATTAAATAATTAAAAATCACAGCATGATAAGATTTTATGTTGGTCAAATAAGTGTAACTTAGAGGCCTTTGCCTTTTATATTAGCCACACTTCTGATTCTGTTATTATTCCAAGTTATTATTTGTTGTTCTTACAACTTGGATAGATGACAAGACTTTTGTCAGGGTATATATGTATATATATATTATTGCATGACGTTTAGTAAAATATTCATGAGAGAATCAAATGAAAACTTGATATATATATTGAATGAAAAGTCTGAATATATTGATTGAAACATGACGTCATCGAAACACAGCGCCATCTTTAGAAAGAATGAGTGAGTCCGCGAGAAACTTTGCTTTGCTGCGATTCTAAGAAATGGTCAACACGTTAGTGAGTGCGTTTACGGCCCAAAGTCCATTTCCTCCTCTTTTCCCCGTCCGAGTACTTACACTAGTGTTGTATAAAATGATCTTTGGTAGCGAGAGTGAAGACGGTTACACTCACTGATTCGTATTCAAACCAAAAACAAAGGCAATCAAGCTGAAGCAGTTAAGAGTCCAGTTGATGTGCAAACAACAGAATTAGGCATAAGGTCAGCTTGAAGCCAAGAACATTTACAGAGGGTGAAATTAATTAGAGCCACAAAGAACCTGACCGTAACAGCCTATTTCACGACGAAACACTGGGCTTAAATACAACGCAAATTAACTGGGAAAACCAAACGCAGCTGTGACACATTAGGGAGGAAAAAGTAATAACAACCCGTGGCGGGTTTAAACGTATTCAAATGTGGAAATCTGAAATTGAGTGCGGCTTACGGCACCACTTTGGGCCGTACATGCACTCACTAACGTGTTGACCATCTCTTCATTTCTCAGAATCGCAGCAACCAAGTTTCTCGCGGACTCATTCATTCTTTCTAAAGATGGCGCTGTGTTTCGATGATGTCATGTTTCAATCAATATATTCAGAATTTTCATTCACTATATATCAAGTTTTCAATCAATATATTCCGAATCCATTCAATATATTCAGATTTTCATTCAATATAGTCAGACTTTTCATTTGATTATCTCATGAATATTTTCCTAAATGACTTGCCATAATATACACTACTCACAATAAGTTAGGGATATTGTGAGAGACTTAGTGGATATCATACATACGGTGTTTGTATTGCGGTGTTTTCCATGTAATGGTTTCATTATGTACAGGTGTGCCTTATATTGGGGCCAATCCCAAAAGACAACCTTTTTCAATGTGGCATTAATTTCAACATTCTGTGGGTATAAAAAGCTGGTATTGTCAGTAAGTCATACCAAGTTCATCATTCAAACAGCCATGAACACACGACGTCACTTAACGAACGAGCAGCGCCACCTGGCCATGGAGTGCCTTCGGGTTGGTGGCAGGCAGTCAGATATTGTTCTTGAACTTATGATGAACTTGGTGTTTCTTAAAGTGTCGTCAGCAGACTTGCATCAAGACACAGAGCTGATACCAAGACACCGCCGTGAACGTTTGCAGTGGGCACAAGACCATGTGACCTGGACAATGCAGTGATCTACCATCCTATTCACTGATGAGTGTCGGGTCACCTTGCACAGAAATGATGAGGTGAGCGATACGCTGAGGTCAACATGGTCCCCAGGGTTTGCTTTGGTGGAGGAGGTGCAACAGTCTGGGCAGGCATCACCAGTCAGTGCAAAACAGATTTGGTTATTGTACATGGCTCAGTCACTGCATGTTCTTACCTCAGAGACATCATAGAACCCATCATCGTCCCCCAAAGCCGCCAGCACACCCCCAACTTTCTGTTCATGGATGATAATGCTCCACCACATCGTAGCAGAATTGTCACAGAATTGTCGACTTCAGGACGTTGGAGTGCCTCATATGGGTTGGCCATCAATGTCCCCTGACCTGAACCCCACAGAGCACGTCTCGGACCAGTTGAAGCAGAGACTGGCTGATCGTACCCCACCCCCACGTGACCTGGCAGAACTGCGTGTAGCACTTGTGGAGGAGTGGAACAACATCATGTGGCTAATGAGGAGCTGAGACGTCGCTGTCAAGCTGTCATTGCGGCAAATGGTGGAAACACCCGCTACTGACATTGTCATTTTTTGTTATTTGGGGCTGTCCCTGTTATTGTCTAAATTTTTGGGGTAATAAATATTAAACTAATGTAAATGGTTTTTCTTCTCATACATTATTACTAATATCAAAGGGAACTTTTACTTAAAAATAAGTACTATATTATACTATATAGTATAATATAGTATATATAATAATCAATATTAAAATACATTGTTTGAATGTGTGAATAATACACATGATGAGAAAACAATTTTTCCCTTTTTATTTCAGAATATTTGCATACAGAAATATTGCAGTGTTGAAACTTGGGAAAGTATCAGCAATTAATATGTAAAGACCTTTGGGAAGTTGAGACAAATCACATGGCACTCTTGTTGTAAACTTCCACCATTCAAAATGTCATATATCAAAAAAAAAGAAAAAAAAAAGCATGTCCCAACAAGGCAGATTTTACTTGATTTTACTTATTTCATGTGTTCTTTCTTTCTTTCTTTCTTTCTTTCTTTCTTTCTTTCTTTCTTTCCTTTGTTGTATTTCTCAAATGTTGACTTTTTACTTGGATAAAGTTTTAAAATGTTTTCCTTGGGATAGGGTTACGTTACTGAACATAAGCAGAAAAAATCACTGTACTAAAAGTGCATGTTGAAATTTCTTTTACTTAAAAAAAAATCTTTTCTGTATTCCTCAGTGGATCTGTCATAATTCATATTATAATATTATAAAAATAAGTAAGATATACATATTACTCAATTTTGCTTTATTAAAAATCAAAATCATTTTGATAATGAAGTACATTATAATAATGTTATTACAGTACTAAGTCAGTTTTAGTAAAAAAAAAAAAAAAGAAGAAGAAGAAATGTAAGTTTTGAAATGGTGGTTGTGATTGTATCACTTATTATTTTAAATGAATTCTGCATTGATGCTGAACTGCTTCTCATCAAACCGCAAAATTTTAATTCACTTCCACTTTTTTGAAATCCTAAATGGACAATGTTATACTAATAATTTGTTTTCTGAAATGTAATTACCTTCAATTAACTTAAATCATTAGATTATAAATAGTAGTAGTTAATGTCTCAGATAAAAAAACTTTAAGTTTAATATAATGGTAGGCATTTTGTATGTAATTAATATATTTTCAAAAATACCTTAACCTAAGATTTCTTGCTATTATTACTTGAATGTCAGGTTCTGTTTGGGGAAGAGTGATGACACACTGCAGCAAAACAGGGAACTTAAGAGAAACCACATTAACATAAACACTCATGTAACACACTTTTTAACACTATTTTGCTGGACCACTATTGATTATGGCTCACATTGGCCATGACAGTGTTTTGACAAACATACTCAATGTTGCAAGATTTATTTCTATCCAACATTGCATTCATCCTGTATTGATGTTAAATGAGGTTGGGGTCAGGATGCTTTGGAGCCTTGACTTGATCACCTGAAGCAACCTCAGATTATAACGCTGCCTCCAGACTCTGGTACAGGGGGCACTATTCGTGATTTGTGCAGTGCTTCATATGCTTCCCTTCTTACCCTGATGTGTCTCTCACACTGGAATAAGGATCTGAGCTCATCAGTCCACAGGACCTTTTTGCATTGCTCAAAAGTCCATTCTTTACCCTCTTTAGTCTCACTAACTAACTACCTATGGCCACGTGACTGTTAAGTCCAATTCTGTAAGTTCTCCTCACACAGTGTGTAAAAACATCCTTACTTTCACTATAAAACTTGTCATTTTATATCATGCAACATCACCAAGCTTTTTACAATGCCTTGCAAAAGTATTCATACCCCTCAAACTTTTGCACATTTTGTGTCACATTACAACTAAATAAATGTAAATGTATTTTAGTGGGATTTGTTAGAGAACATCTCCAGAGTTACCATGGGCCTCTTAACTGCTTTTCTGATTAAGGCTGTCCTGGCCAATCTGTCAGTTTAAGTGAATGGCCATGTCTTGGTAGGTTTGCAGTTGTGCTGTACTCTTTCCATTCTTGGATGTTGGAATGGACAGTGCTCTTTAAGTTGTCCAAAGCTTGGGATATTTTTTTATAATCTAATCTAAATTATTCCACAACTTTATCCCTGACCTGTCTGGTGTGTTCCTGTCATGCACACTCAATCCGCGACCGGCACGAGGACCCGGAAGTAATGCGGTCGCGAACCCGGAAGTATAAAAAGG
>JAQMYJ010000015.1:25276243-25288092 GCA_030014305.1 Clarias laeviceps | reverse complement strand
ATTGCAGCTGTCTTTTTTTATTTTGATGTGTGATGGATGTATTTATGCTGTAAATTTTATAATGTCATTTTTATATTTTATTGGATGTTTGCTGTAAGGTGTCCTTGGGTGTTAAGAAACATATTTAAGTTTTTGTTTAAGTGATTTCCTTCACAACACTGCACATCTGTAGCACTGATTCCTGGAATGGTTTATGATCCACATGGAACAGATGTCTCTAATGTCCCCTTGTTGAACTAAAGAGAGAAGGAAAGGGTTAAATAACAAACATGTCCATGTTTAAATATGTTCACACAGTAATTCTCAGCACATTAGATATAAAGAACAATAGATATAAAGATCTAAAGCTGTTCAGGGACAACTGACGAGACAGAGGAGATTTTGCTTTGCCTGGTTGGCAAACTGCTGTGGTACAAGTGAAAGTAAATGTTTCAGCATGTGTTTTTATGGTTTTATATGGTGACCTTGAGCTCCTTTATTTGTACTTTTACTGTTTATATACTATTGGTGGCAGGTGGCGGGTGGCTTTCAAATACACTTTACAATACCTGACTCACATTGCTTAAGGTTTTAAAGTGGCATAAAGTCTAATGAGCAAATTTATAATTTATTATCACTTTGTAGTAAGTCAACAAACTCGAAGCCTATTGGATTGTGTGTGTGTGTGTGTGTGTGTGTACGTTTGTGTACATTTGTGTGTGTGTGGTTATATTTTTCAATATACAAATGAAGCTAATGCATCACATTCATTGAAATTATACTGTTAAGAAATCTATTATTTAAAATAAATCTAATAGGATTTGAACATCCTAATAAAATGAAAGAAATTCAAATAAAACCGATGGTAAAGAGAGACCAAGCAACATTCTGCATGTGTTTTACCTGCCAGTTGTTGTTGTTGCAGAGGTTAGTGCTGCAACATTTAGTATTGGTGAACGCTTTTGTTGTTCCCAAGTTCAGACTTCAACTTGCACAGCGGTCTGGTTCCCCACAAGTTTAAATAATATCTGTAACCTTTGTACCACCTACTGAACATATTTATTTAAGTTATATATTGAATGAAACACTTAAAGCATGGTGATCTAGAAAAGATAACCAACCTTCCAGCCATGTGTTATTCCTTGCACACTGGGTTTAAATTATATGGAACAATCAAGGGAGAAAAATGTACAGGTTGTATTAACACACACACACACACACACACATGCTTATGTACACAGCAGAGGCTGCAGTAAGACACTGCTCTGATTTGGTCAAGATGCTGATAAAGTTATAAAGTGAATTCAGTGATGAAGGGTAAAAAAAATTAAGAAAGAAAGTACAAAAAAAGACTTAAAACTCAAATTAATTATTTTATTTGTCACATACACAACCACACACAGTATGATATGCAGTGAAATGTTTTTATGACTGACTGTTTTTGACCTGAAAAAGAAAAGAAGAGACAAATTGACTAACAAATAATGTCAAATATAAAATCTGTAATGTAAATATACAATATACAGTTACATTGAAATAGAAAAAAATCTAAATGTAAAAGTATAAACTGTATAAATTATATGGAAGGTGAAAATGGTATGGTATGTATAACAGACCATTGAATAATGAAAAAACAATTGATTAAAAATTTGTCACAATTCTAAAACTATACACACCAAGAAGTTAATGGTCAACTGATTGGCTAAAAAGTATCTGTTTTATTTCTTTTGTTCAAAATGTAAGCTTCATTTACTTTAGAGAAAATCATCGAGATGAGCTGCAGTGTGACTTGAAACTTCATTGTTGATTTTTGTGAAAGTTGAGGTGTGAGGTTGAAGCAGGTAAAGATAGGTCTGAAAGTTTTCTTTTATGATGTGTTATAAGGGTGTGTGCCTGAAGCTAGGGATTAATTGCAAACCTCCTGACATTTATTAGGTTTTATTTCTTTAAATGGTATTTCATAGCTTTAAACATGAGGCTTAACTTTCAATATCCTGTAAATCACTAGTAACTTCTTTAAATTTCAAATTGAGAGTAGTTACCTTCAATATGTACAACAATGATCAACCCTAAAAACAATAAGACACCGATACCACTGTGACCCTGCACCTCCAGGGTTTAGGGTTCTTTTCCCACCCCTGTGGAGTTTGCATGCATGTGACAAGGTTTTTTATTTGAATAAAATGAAATCAAAAGACTTTCAACTCACATAAGCCAATATTTTATTCACAGTAGAACATAGAGAACATAGCAAAATGGATATTTTTTTTACTTTTATCCACTAAAATTCATTTCAAATTTGATGCCTGCTACAGGTCTCAAAAAAGTTGGGACAGGGGCAACAAAGGGCTGAAAAAGCAATACATTTCGCTGGGACAGCATCTAGTATCAGGTCTGTAACATTATTAGCTAAAAAGGGATGTCTTAGAGAGGCAGAGTCTCTCAGAAGTAAAGATTGGCTGATGCTCTCCAATCCGTGAAAGTGTGAATAAAAATATTGTGGAATACTTTAAAAACAACATTCCTCAAAGTCAAATTGCAAAGGCTTTGCAAATTTTATCATAATATATAATTTTTATCTTCTGGCCCTCAGACAACACTGCATCTCTCATTGTAGTTAAATTCCTGCACCTTCTTTGCCTCTTCTCCCTGTAGCTCTGTTTGGGTATTTTACATCCATCGCGTACTGTGGACGTGTTTGCTCTAACGACCCCTGTTTTATCGCATATTAACGCTTCACATTGCTGCTTTTTATCACCATCAAACTCCTGGCATGATGAATAATCATATATTGATCTGTCCTTTCATCTTTCAAAGTTCAGGTCTACTTTCCCATTTTTTTAAAATAAACCATGCTGTTTCACGCTTTTGTTTGTTTCATTTCTGTATCTATACACAGTAAACTATTGGCTCTGTTGAGTGATGCATTTAGCCACACCCACCTCAAGGGATAAAGTGCTAAATTAGTATAAAAAGACATAAATGCTAGATGCTGTGACATAATATATGGATAATTTTATAATTTTACTTTATTATTTATATGGATGCCTGGAAACATTTCAGTTTGTAGTCCCTTGCTCTCTCAGAAAACATGTAAAACATACCTGCTACATTTAGATATTTTGTTGGCCTGTCAATAAAGGTGATGCACCTTGGTGCTGTAGAACCTGTGTGGAGAATGGGAAGCTGTGCAGGAATCCCTTGGTGTTAGTACATTTGAGCTTGTTTTTCATCACATCATATGATGATCATTAAAGATCTAGGACCAGTGGTTGTACCAAACATCAACTTTCCAAGAAAATCCATTTAAACATTTGTCTGTGTTCTTTGGGAAAGGTTAAGATTAGCAAAAACAATTGTTTACCAACATATAAGGTCCTCTCAGGATGTCATGAAAGAGCAGTATGACCATGAAGCATTCCATTTTCATTTTGGGAGGGAAACCGCATTTTACTTTGGTTCTACACTCCAAATTTCCTGACCTAGATGTACATGGGCATGGGCATTTATGTGGTTTACACTGATTCAATAATTTAGATTCAATAATTCAACACTATTCTATACAAAAATCTATATACGTATTAACTGGCAAGCTAAATGCTGACTTAGGTAGGTTAGTGCGAGGGTTCAAATTCATAATATTTTATCATTTGTGCTTTTTAACACAAAGAAAACATGCACATGCATGCAACATGAAAACTCTTTTGGTTTGTGATACGTCTTGCTTTATTTCTCAAAAGGTCACAAATTGAGTTCTCATTTTGCTTTCAAACTGTTTATAAACACACAAAAGAAAATTTGAAAAAAGAAACAAAAAAAAAATGTCCTTTCATTACATATATTAAATAAGCATGCATATCATGAGGCAGTTTGGTTATCAATACAGAATTTAGCAATAATGATAAAAACTAAGATTATTTAAAAAACTTGGATACCTGAGATAAAAATATTTTAGTTTAGTCTCATTTCATTTGCATTGATTTTGCTGCTTCAAGTTTAACTTTTTTGAACAAAAATCTTTTTTAAAGTAAAACAGTAAAGTAAAAGTAAATTAATAAAAGAAGGAAACATCCATACTATTTTCTACCAGTCAAAAAACATATTTGAATTAAATATGATTTAAATGAGGTGCATCGGCTCTAAACTCAGTAGAAGAGGTAGGAGGAGAGCAGAGGAACGATCATGAGGAGGAAACTCAGTGTTAGGATCTCAGCGCTGTTACACAGATCTCCTTTACAACACTGAATATTTGTAACACCAATTCCTCCTGTACTTGATGATGCAGATGCAGCACAGAAACTTGCAGACACACATCCTTTTACAGACACACTAAGGCCTGCTTGTTGAACTGAGAGAGAGAGAGAGAGAGAGAGAGAGTTAGGAAGGTAAGAAACACATTTTGCAACATGTTTAAGTAGTAAAAGTACAACTAATTATAATAAATACATGCAGTGCATACTTATAACATGCATATGATGAAGACATATGATGTATCTGTTTAAAGTGAATATACAGGTTGAACAAAACAACAACAACAAAAAACCCTCACTTTATGTTTAATGTGTGTAATTACACTACAATTGTGTAATTGCTATAAAAAATGCATGAAGTCCAAAGAAAGGACAATGGGCAAGTCTGGGTGTGGGATGTTTTTTTTCCCAATATGCAAATAAAGCCATTGAATCAGTGAATTTGAGTTTTTGCTGTCAAGAAATTTGGTCTATCAGGGTTCACTCAAGCGCTCGTCCATATTGCATTATTAACATTTCTACACATTCTATCGAAAAACTACAGCAACTCAACAAAGAAAAGTGTGCAATGTACTTTTATTTGCTTGTTCACACAAGGTAGAAAAATGATAGTGATAAGAGATTTAGGGTTAAAAAAAAAAAACAAGTTCACCTGATGCACTGATGCATTGATCTTCATCACCTCTACAGCTAACTGTCCCTGAGCATCTGCCTGCATCACAGGTGTAACACAGTCTACCATTGGGAGGCTGCTGTGGAAGACCTTAAGAGAGAAATAAAATCAACTGCTCATTGCAGCTCATACAGTATGTAATCAAGAATATTCCAATAATGTTTTAACTTAATATCCTGTAATATGCTGGAGGCAGCCAGATGCCCAATCACACATCTAATACCATCCTAAAGAGGAACAAACTTTTTTTTAAACATAATAATAATAATAATAATAATAATAATAATAATAATAAACTCTATATTAGGTTTAAATGAAATGGTAAAAAGAGTGAGCAACATTCTCGAGTACTTTGTGTTTTACCTGGCAGTGTTTGACTGTTACAGAAATTGGTGCTGCAGCATTTAGCATTAGTGATCACTTGTATTGTCCCCATGTTCAGGCTTCCATTTACACAGAGCCCTGGTGCTCCACAAGTTTGAAAACTAGTATCTGTAACCTTTGTACCACCTACAGAACATTTAACATAAAGTGATTAGAAAAATTCACCAAGTCAGTGATTTAACTATAAGCTGCCATCATGTAAATGTAAATGTAACATTTCAGGGCATCTAGGAAAATAAACAACCACCCAGTCATTTGTAATTCCTTACACACAATTAAATAATAGGGAGAAATCCAGGGGGAAAATCTTACGTAAACACACACACACACACACACACACACACACACACACACACACACACACACACACTTACTTATGTACACAGAAGAGGTTGCAGTAACACACTGATCAGAACATGTCATCTGAGTATTTCCGCATGTTCCAGATGCTGATGGCAAACACTGTTGACAAGTCAGTGACAGTGCTGAAAGGGGAAAAAAATTAAATAAATAAGAATAATTTAAAAAAAGCTTAAATTAGGAAAACGATTAAAACATACACTGCATGATTATAAAACTATGCACCGTAAGGAATTATTGACTGACTGATTTTGCTTAAATGAATTATATTTATTTCTTCTATAAAAAAATTAAGTTTTATTACCTTTAGAAAAAAGCATGCAGATGAGCAGCAGTGTGACCTGAGACTTCATTGTTGATTTTTGTAGCAGTCAAGGTGTGGAAGTGAAGTGGACAGGGCTGAAATGAGGGGCTGAAAGAGGAAGGTCTAAGAGGAAGGTTGGTACCATGGTGATGTACGATGGGGTGTGTACCTGGAGGGAGGGATTTACTGCACTCTTCCTGACACCCCTTAAGTTCCATTTCTTTTAAAATGACATGGATTAACTTTCTCTTTCCTGTGAATAACTACTCACTGCTTTATATGAACTCAAATTGCAGACTTTCGGCTTCAACTTTTGAGTAGTTACTTTCAAGATGTGCACAAATGGTTAAAGTTGGAAACAATAGGACTAGCGTATACCTTTCCTAAAAAATTCTGGAACAGCATTCTTTGGACATGTAAAAAGTAATATCAACTTGTAGTAGGCTGATAAGAAGAGAAGTTTATTCTCTTATAGAAGTCAATTCATCTTATAGCATAGCGTAAGTGTGGCGGTCGACCTGATCTGATGTAATTGCTCACAGAGAAGTAGAAGAAAACTGGAAACGTATCAGATACATCTGCTCACATTTTGCCAATCGCTTTAAAACTGGGAAACAAGTGGAAGGAAAAGTGGAAAAGTTTGACGATCTGAATGTAAAATTATTTCGTATTTTTCTTACATCAGAACATCTTGAGTGACGATGAGCATCAACTCAGCTGAACATCTACAGTTTGATGTAACCTAAATATGTCATGGTGCAAGTTATATTGTGACTGTAATGCACTCAAAACGAATGACAATAATTGTGTTAGTGTTAGATAGTGTTGGTGTTGGGTCAGTAGTAAAAAAAAAAAAACATAACACTAGACCTCCGTAAACATGACACTATACATATTTTAATTTATTTAATAGTCAAGATTTTTTCCATATATAAATATTTAAATCAGATATTTTGCTTATCTCAAGTGATGGTAAACAATTCATACGCTACTAAACGTTTATTATAAATCCTCGCTAAATACAATCCAGTAAAGATAGGATGACTTATAATGTAGACTGTTCTTGAACAAAGGAACATTTTGCTGTCACTTTAATTTACAGCACTAGAATATACTGTTATAGGTTAAAGCAATCAATTAAAAGTAATACATCAACAACACAAATCTGTGTTATAGCACTACTTTCATTTCTGTTGAAGTTATTAGCTTAAACCAAATGAATGTGGTTTTCTTTAAAACCACATTATCCACAAACACTTTGCATAATGTGCTGGTTTTTATTTTACAATTTTCATATTCAAATGTTCCATTGCACTCTACTACATTGGTCTCCCCCCAAAAATCCTGACCTTCTTCTACAGATCCTACATGAGAGCTTTTCAATTACTAAAGACTGCAATCACGCCACACACAGACTGTTCACCAGATTGCCATCAGGCAGCCAGTAGTGCATAAAGCAGAAAGCTGAAGAACAGTCTGTACCTCCAGGCAGAACTGAAACTGAAACTGTAATCCAGTCATTATTCAATTCAATTCAATTCAATTTTATTTGTATAGCGCTTTTAGCAATTGTTATTGTCGCAAAAGCAGCTTTACACAATCAAAAGAATTATGGAAGTTTGTATGAAATGTCAGTGTGTATAATTATGCCTTCTAATTCTCTTAGATTCCTCCAGTCTCCACTTCTTCTCACACACCGGTCACCACACTGACAACTCAAGGACACTTCTATTCATGCTCACTCTTTGTAGCTTGACAAACAAATTTTAAACAATCTGTGATTTACAATTCAAAACCCAGAGGACCTGAAATATTTTCGGGAAAATATGCAAACTTGATGCAAAATCCTGAGGTCCCTGCAATGAATTGGTACCACAACCAGTGTACTGCACCTTGTGCCCCACATCCCCTAGGATAGACACCCGCAACTCCAGGCACCCTCAACCCTGCACTGGTTAGGCGGTTAAGTGAGTGAGAGAGATATTGCGTGATTTATTAGATCTATAAACAGTATATTGTTTATTAGTACCTAGCTATGTGTTTATTAGTACCTACTGTACCTAGCTATCTGTTTTAGGTATGCCCATGAGCTACACAATGTATAAAGCATTTTGCTGTTATTAAAAAAACTTATTAATACCCGCATGGTGATAAATTATTCTACCCATTCTGAACATCCAGAATTATTTTTTGGCTTTAATTCCACAGTGCTTTGACAAAGTTTACAACTTTCTATTACTGAAAGAATCATGCAGTGTACTTTTAATCCAGCTTTTGGTGTGTTGAATGCTGGGAAGTCTGTCAAACCGTTATTTCCTGCTCTCTCATGAACCTATAAATAGTCTTCCCTCATCTTTAAGTACAAAGTTCTCCGTATCGAAAAGAAACATATGTCAAAAAATGTAAACATCTAAGCTGATCCTGAAGACACCTTCCATAAATTTTAAATGAACATCCTTAAAACAAGTTTAAGGATTATTAAAATCAACAACTTTGGAGAACTCAGCAGCACTGTGTATTCAAAGCGGAAACAACTGAAGTGCAATGCTTTATTCATTATTAAACTGACAGGCAAAACCAATATTAAGAACTCAGCTGTACAGTGATTAAGATTGTGATGCTATCAGACAGTCTTTAACTCAGAAATCGAAATTGATTTTATTTTCTGCCTAATCAAATATTAACATTAAGTTTTGTATAAATTTCCAGCTCAACTTCTGACCATGTTTCAAAAAAAATAATACATAACTTACTATATGAAGATTCAAGACCTTTCTCTGTTTTATTCAATTTTCTCTGTTTTATATGCCCGTATTTCTTTTTTTTTTTTTTTTAAAGGACATAAATAAATAAATAAATAAATAAATAAGGGAAACTTTAAGGGTAATTGAACATTTACTTCCATTAATAAAACCTAATCTGGAACACACTACACACTTCTGCTATCCTCAATGTCTTTAGTATTTACATTTGAGTAAAATCTTCCCAACTACACTAAACTCATTCCTACATTGGTTTAAAAAAAATAAATAAATCAACAAGTAGATGACAATCACTGAGTGACACACTTGGCCTTATAAATGGCTGTCATTTGTGGGGGACAAAGATTTTAACTCTTGATGGTCAAACAAGCTGGAGACATAATTAAGAAATAATTAACAACTAAGAGCTGATTGTCTGCAAATTGTCTAATGATTGGTAAAATAATAACTGATTAAATTTTGAATTTTGCTCAATTTTGTCCAACTGTATTTTGACTTTTATTCTCTGTTCTTTCATGGACACTTACCATGTCTCAACAAAAACAAAAAATGCACAGTGGTCATAGCTATAAATTTATACATAATACTCCCTCATCTTCTACTGTATATCGCCTTATCCTGTATTCAGGGTCGTGGGGGCCTGGAGACTATCCCAGGAGACTAAGGGCATGAGGCGGGGTACACCTTGGACAGGGTGCCAATCCATCACAGTATATACATAATAAATAAATTTTAATTTGTATATAAATATTACATAAATGTTGCAATTGAAGGTGTGATGCTTACTTTAATTCATTAAACCATTGTTAAAATAATCAGTGTTTCTGCATGCCCAACAAGTCAATTCTAAAAAGTTATTTAATGATGCTAGATCAATTACAGTGCTGGTAATTAGTGTGACTTTTAGATTGTTAACTGTATGAAGCAAGATGCCTTTGTCTAAAAGATCAACAATTGTTAACTTAGTTGTGAGTATAATGTAAATGCTACCAAAGGAAAACAAATATTTGCAAATTGTACAGTAAAGATTATTTTAAATCTACGACTAATAATAAATGTTTTTATATATATTTTTCTACTTATTGGTCATCTATACTTCTTTGTCCTGTATACAGGGTCACGGGGAGCCTGAAGCCTATCCCAGGAAACTCAGGGCCCCAGACAGGGTACACCTTGAACGCAATGCCAATCCATCACAAATATTTATTCTACTGATAATACTAATATAATATGGCTGTGGGTTACTGGGTTAATAATCAGAAGGTTGGAGGTTCAAGCCCCAGCATGGCCAAGTTGCCACTCTTGAGACCTTGAGCAAGGCCCTTAACCATATTGTATTTGCTGCAGTGGCGCTGTATCCTGACTCACACCTTGCTCTGACCCCAGGTTCCTAACTGGGATTAGGCAAAAAAATCATTCCACTGTGCTGTAAGGTACATTTGATAACTAATTTAATCTTAATCTTAATAATTCATAGTTGTGTCGGGAAGTGACGTTATCTTTGAGCCTTCATCAGTAGTTCCAGTCCCCTCTGAGTTGTCTGATTGTGCATCATCATACTTACCTTGCTTTTCTTGGAAACAAATTGCTTTTCTATTCTATTAAATGCACATCGGTGCATATATCTTAATAAAAAAAACAATAAATAACACTGCTGTCTGTACCTGAAGCTTGAACAGAATTTGACAACAACAAAAAAAGCTTTTGCTTAAGCAGCCCCCAATTTTTGGCAAAATTAGCTTACAGATGGTATTCAACCAGCAGTTTTACTGCTGCGGAGACGTCATTAGGGGTGTGCGTTTCCTGACTTTACCACTAAGTGGCGCTAAAACTATAGACTATAGACTTACTGTAGTTCATTCTCTCAAAGATTAATGAGCTGCAGCTTACATGATAACAGCTTAAAGTGAAACATTAAACAAATTTACAGTCACAGTACTAAAATTACAGCACAAATTTAGAATTTAAATTAAATATAGGCGTTTCTCATTTGCATTTGAATTCAAATTTAAGGAAAGTAAACGGTGAGCTTTTAGATTTTATCATGTGTAACACTGGCATAGTCAGACAAAGTGGGTGTGCCAAAGTTATTGTCAGATTAATGTGCAGAAATATTTAATAAAACTATATAAGTTACATAACCTTTACAAGACTCTACTTTTATTTAAGTGCACTCATAATGACGATGAAAGTTTTGATTTTGTAAAATAATGAAAGCAATCAGGGTGCACTATTCTTTATTGATTTTGGTGAACTTGAGCATTTTAAAAAATTATTCATTCCACACATCACCCCTATCTTATCTTCACTTCTTTGGCTCCCTGTCAAATTCCGCATTGATTTCAAAATACTACTTTTGACATATAAAGTCTTTACAACAGTAGTAAGTCACAGTCAGACAGAAAGCGCCGCAGTATGAGTGAACTGCTACATCTCAGGGAGCCCTCCTGTCTTAAGATGTATTTTGATTCATACACATTCACATTCCATAGAAACTTAAATAATTCTTTTGATTGTGTAAAGCTGCTTTGCGACAATGACAATTGTTAAAAGCGCTATACAAAAAACTTGAATTGAATTGAAAGTCAAGTCCTTAAAGAAACAGCTGTCAACATCAGTCAAGGCCAGAACCGTCTTCATGGTATAGTGAAATCGTCCCCAGTCACCGGACGCATCCCAAAGAGACACCCAGGGCATCTATGTGACGAGATCTTCAACCAGAAGCGGGGCACCAGGATGAGTCAGACAGGTCGAGAGAGCAGAGGGAGTCTGGATCACTGGAAGCTCAGGAACGACATGTGTAGCTTGACAGAGAGAGGAAAAGAGAGAGAGGGGGAGAGAGAACAGGAGAGGGGAGAGCAGAAGAGAAGAGATAACAGTTAAGTCTGGTCGCAGTCACATAATGTATAATGTGAATGTATATTTAGTGCAAGCAGGGACTCCGACAGGACTAACTATGACAGCATAACTAAAAGGGAGAGCCAGAAGGAAACACAGGCATGAGGGGGAACTGAGATGTAAAGCAAACAATCACCTTACCGTCAACAAACCTGAGTGATTAATGAGAGTGGGGAAGACTAAACATCTAAACATACCAGTTCACCTAATACTCTACGTCCATGAGTCCCCCAGATCTG
>JAQMYJ010000015.1:25233783-25250196 GCA_030014305.1 Clarias laeviceps | reverse complement strand
AAATAAAACAAGAGACAAAGAACTTATGGACGTCCGAGTCGTGAGTAAACCAGTTCAATAAGAAAGATACGCGTCAGTGTGTTATGTGGAATAACATGCCCGTACACCTAGTTAAATTTAATTTTCTATCGTATTTCTTTTATTTTATTCATATTTATTTCTTATTATAAGTTGTAATTCTCTTTTTAAGGTCACTGGCGGTTGTATAAGCATTTCACTGCATATCGTACTGTGTTTGAATTTGAATTTGAATTTTATACATGTTGCTCCTGAGCTCCTACAGTCTACCGGAGCCTCCAAAAACAAACTGGAATCCATATTAACTTAAACACATCTCCTGTTATACTGAACTTCCAGTCTCACACAGTATGACTCAGATCAATCCCTGCTATCCGTTATCACCCAAATGAGGATGTGTTCCCTGTTGTCTGGTTCCTCTCAAGGTTTCTTCCTATTGCCATCTCAGGGAGTTTTTTCTTGCCACTGTCGCTGTTGCCTTTGGCTTGCTCATGAGGGACAATCTTATTATTTTGATTCATCCACATTCACATTTCATACTAACTTAAATAATTCTTTTGATTGTGTAAAGCTGCTTTGCAACAATGTCAATTGTTAAAAGCGCTATTCAAATAAAATTGAACTGAATTTCACTAAGTGAGCCAGTGGAAGAAATGGATACATGTTTTCTTTATGAAGCAGCACAACTTTGAGGCTCCTGCATGAATGTTCAATGAAGAGGAGTTACTCACTGGGGTTACAGGAAATTCCAATTGCTTTAAACAGACCATTTCTCTGTAATCAGACATCTCTTGTAATCTGGATCAACAACTTCTTTATCTTCCAAATGTTGCTCTCTTTTGAAGATAGCTGATATCTCTTTAGAGGAGTAGGTACGGGGAGTTCTGTGCTGTGTGGCACTGAGGCGATAGATGATGGATAGCAGGTGTGTTCTTCCGACATCAACGTTTTGAAGGGTTGACCATGGAAAAAAGCAGTTGCTTCAAGAAAACTTTTGAAACTCCTAAAACTTCTACAAAAGTATATTTCAGCATTTACTGCTGAATTAAAATTAAATTTTAAACCTGTTTTAAAGTGTTTCAAAAAAACAAAGTTTAAGTAGGTAACAATTTTTTTTCTTTTCTATGCAGATGCAATCAAGAAATAACAAATTCAGACCAAAGACAAGAAAAAGTCAAAATTTTGTTACGTTGTTTAATAATAATAATAATAAAAAGATTTGAAAGCATTATGTGGACAGGATGATTTTGACAAGACAAAAATAATTAAGAGATAAACATTTCATTATACCTCCATTTTTATGTAACATGCTGGTTTTGATGTAATGCATTTTTAAAAAATATAAACATCCTACCAAAAAAAACCCAGACATAATTATTATATTTTTTTTACTAATTGATTTGCACTTCATATTAATAAAACTTCATCAGTAATATCAGTTCAGCAGAAGAGGCTGGAAGAGAGCAGAAGGAAGCTCATGAGGAGGAAACTCAGTGTGATGCTCTCAGCTCCGTTACACAGATTTCCTTCACAACAGTGCATATTCGAGATGCTAAATGCTGGCATGCTTGATGATCCATGTGCATGACAAAAGTTACTGGACACACAACCTTTCATAGGCATGGTATCACCTCCTTTTTGGACTGAGAAAGGGAGAAAGAGAGAGAAAGGTTAAGATAGGGCTAAATTACAACACATGTATATGTTTCACTTATTTTCACTATCACAATGCTCATGTGCCATTATGAAAGGCTGTTTGAAAAAAAAATGCCATTTTCGAACAAAATGTGGAATGTTTTAAGTTTTTAGCACATCTAGATGTTAATATCTGGAAATTTGTTTGTTGAGTCTGGTTCTTATCATTTTGATTCATACACATTTACATTTCATACAAACTTAAATAATTATTTTGATTGTGTAAAGCTGCTTTGCAACAATGTCAAGTGTTAAAAGCGCTATGCAGATAAAATTTAATTGAACTGAATTTAAATGAATTTTAAAGTGAACATGGGTCCTCTGACTTGCACTGCTGAATGAGGAAATGGCTGTGAATACTTATGTATATGTGATTTTTTTTTATTTATTTATTTTTTTTTTAATAAATTTGCAAAGATTTTAAACAAACTTCTTCCAAGTTGTCATTATGGAGTATTGTTTGTAGAAGTTTGAGAAAAATAATGAGTTTAAGGAAATACAAGTAAATAAGACTGTAACATAGCAAAAAGTGGAAAAAGTGAAGCGCGGATGCACGGTATTTTTGGAAAGTGTACTATAATACAATTATTTTGAAATATGTTTAAATTTTAATGGAAAAGCATGATGTTAGTATACTTTTTTATATACTAACTGATGTCTCTTTTTTCTATATCTCAAAGCCAAATGTCTTCAGTGTACTATCAGAATAGACTGCAAATATAAAGGCTGCAACAAATGAAGAGTTGCACCCCATGCGATTATAATAGAGATTGTCATTAACTATTAGCATTTATGATAGCAGTGCTAGTAACATTTAGCATTCATGAGGGTTAAGGAGCTTTTCATGTTTTCAGGAACAGCATTATTAAGCAAAAGCTAACAGAAAATAAGTGGGTGAAAAGTTCTTGGAAGACTGACTAACACTGACACCCAAACATGTGATCCAGGCATGTTTCAAAACACACTCTCAGACTAATTTCAGTCCTGGTCAAAAAAAACACAAAAACAACAACAACACATAAATAAGAAAAACTTTGTTTGTTACAGAACGTGTTAAATATAGTTCACCTGATGCAGTCATGCAGCGATCTTCACTTCCTGTACAGTTCACTTTGCCTGAGTCTGAGTAACACATTGTCCCACTGAGAGCCTGCTGTGGATGAACTATTAGGATAGAAATAAAATCAAACAAATTGGTTATAATGTCTCATATGTCAGCAATAAGTATAAGAATAATATGTAAATATGATAATTTGGAGACGAATTATAATACAAGTAGATAAATTCCCTATGCTCAATCATATATAAAATACATTGATAAAGAGGGACTGTCACATATTTAATCACACTGTCTAAGTGTTTGATGTGAAATAAAAAAAAAAAAATCAAATTTATGTTGTAGGTAAATGAGTGGACAAGGAAAACAGAGAGTGAGCAACATTGCAGAGCATTTGATGTTTTACCTGAGAGTGTTTGACTGTTGCAGAGATCACTGGTGCAACATTGAGCATTCGTGGTCACTTTTATTACTCCCAGGTTCAGTCTTCCGCTTACACATGTTTTTAGTGTTCCACATGTCTTTATATGAAATATATGCTTTGTTCCACCTACAGGACATTCGTATAGCTTTGTAATCGTATCTAATTGTTAATACATGTTAAGTAGCATAAGATGAATGAAACACTTCACAGCTACTACAGTTAAATAATCAACCAGCCTGTCATGTATTATTCCTTACACACTATATGTAAATAGTTTACATGGAAACATCCAGGAAGAAAAATATCTCGGATATATAGACACACCGATATAGATACACAAACTTACTCAAGTACACAGCAGTGGTTGCAGTGAGACAATGATCTGGACAGTGTGTCTGATTATTACATTTTTCCGATTCTGATGGCAAACAGTGATGACAAATCAATGATAGTGCTGAAGAAAAAAATAAAATGTAATGAAAAAAAAAAACATTAACAAAGTTATTGAAAAAAATCCTGCAGAATGTTAAATTATACACATCAATTAACTATTAACCAACTCTGTTTAGATGTAAGTTTAATTACCTTTAGAGAAAAGCATGCAGATAAGTAGAAGTTTGACTTGTGACTTCATTGTTGATGTTTTTGTAATATTTGAGGTATGAAGGTGAAGCAGGGCTTAAAATGTGAATACAGTCTGTGCGAAAGACTGGTCTTATGGTAATGTACGATGAGGCGTGTGCATGGAGGGAGGGATTTATTGTACACTTTCCAACATATTCATGAAGTTCTGTTTCTTATAATGGGAGGGGCTTTGTCTTTGGTTGGTTACAGTTATATTATGTAAACATTAGTTGTAGCAACCCATCATTAGGGAGAAAACACAAAAGAAACCCATCAAAAGACCTAGCAAAAAAAATATAAATAAATTGCCTTGATCAGATGTGGTGAAATGCCTTTGCAACAGTGTATACAAAAAAGAGACCGAGACCTATTTCCAGGTACAACATTGGATAATAGACTAACACAAAATGATGCCTGCATTCAGTGAACAGCATGGTGGCAGCAGTGGAGTCATTCCTGTTCCTAGGCACCACCATCTCTCAGGACCTGAAGTGGGACAATCACATTGACTCCATCCTTAAAGATGCCCAGCAAAGGTTATATTTTCTTTGCCAGCTGAGGAAGTTCAACCTGCAACAGGAGCTGCTCACTAGTTTTACTTGGCCGTCAATTAATCTGTCCTGTGCACATCAATATCTGTATGTTCTGACTCAGCTACAATATCAGACATCAGCTCATATCAGATATCAGACAGCTCAAAGGATTATTGGTGCTCCCCTGCCAAGCTTTAAGGACTGTATACTGTATATCCAGAGTAAAGAAAAGGGCTCAGAAACTCACTTTGGACCCATCACATCCATGTCATATTCTCCTTGATCTTTTGTCGACTGGTCGGTACTACAGAGCCCCGAACACGAGGACAGTCAGGCACAAGAACTGTTTCTTCAGGCAACTTTATGAACAGTTTAATGTTCTTCCCACTGTGCAATGAAAAATATGTGCAATATTAATATGTGCAATATAACTCATATTTGGTATTGCAACCCACATTTATTTGATAGCACACCACATCTTATTCCATTTCTTGTTAATTGTATTCTTTTTTTGGGGTATTTGTGTGTTGTGTGTGGTGGTGTCATCTCTGGAAGCTTCTGTCAACACCAACATCAACAAAAATCTTGCAAGTACAAAGTACTTCTTTCTCATTCTGATTCTACTGTTGGTATATTCCTGCTCAGTGTGGGTCCTGTGCCCACACTGCTGCAGCTTACGCAAAAATGTCAAAGAAGACCTTTGGGTCATTGTGAGGCCCCATCCAGGCCTGAGTGATGTTATTGATGGGTTGGCAGACTGATGCATCAGACACAGTATACTGCACTATTTACTCATATTTACATATGAGGAAAAATGGCACTGGGTTGGATCTTTATATCAACACAGTACACTTTTCAAATTAATGTAGCTTTCTTTAATGTGTAATTCTTTGATAATAACTCCATTCATTGGTGAAGTTCTATAATAATAAACAAGTAATAAATATACATGCATTTTATGAGTCTGATATTTTGACAAGATAGAAATGATTTTAGAAGATAAGAAATAATTTTATAACATTATTATCATTTTGATTTTGATTTAATACAAAAAATATATATAACAAAAAGATTCTAACAAACAAAAACATGCTTTTTTCTATTAATACTTTTGTACCTCATACCTGCCATCTTTCATGTTATACCCCAAGGGTAACTCAGGGTGAGTAATGGGTGGTTCAACAGCATAAATACAAATTGCCTAGCTAGACTGGTTCAGAAAAAGAGGTTGAGGTGTATGGAGAAGAGCAGAATTTCAAGAACTCTGTGTGAATCTCTCAGTACTGTTAAACAGCTTCCTCTCAAAACACTGATTATTTACAATGTCAATATACAAGTTTACTGATGCAGAATTGTTTCAGGCAGTTAAGTAACCGAGACAGGAAGATAGAGGACAAAAGTAATAGTCAATAAATAAACACTAAGATTTGATAGAACCCAGTCCTGGAGGTATGAATCTTGACCTGTCTGTATGGTCACACACAAGTTTTGTTTAAGCTGACCAAAAAAATGTAAACGTTGGAAAAACTTAATTTTCACCAAATTCACCCAGAAAAAAAAACAAAAAGAGAATAAATGTTTCATCAATATCATAAATATATATGACAACATTTATCAATAACAACAACCACAGTAGTAATAATAATAATAATAATAATAATAATAATAATAAACAAGTAATAAATATACAAGCATTTTATGAGTCTGATATTTTGACAAGATAGAAATGATTGTAGAAGATAAGAAATAATTTTATAACATTATCATTTTGATTTTATACAAAAAATATATAACAAAAAGATTCTAACAAACAAAAACATGCTTTTTTCTATTAATACTTTTGTACATTTTTTTTTACAAATGTATTTACATTTCATATTGTTAAAACTTTCTATGATAAACATTAGTATAGCAGAAGAGGGTGGAGGAGAGCAGAGGTATTTATCATGAGGAGGAAACTCAGTGTGACGCTCTCTGCTCCGTTACACAGATTTCCTTCACAACAGTGTACATTTGAGATGGTGACTGCTGGCATGCTTAATGATCCAGGTGAAAGGCAAAAGCTACTGGACACACAACCTTTTGTAGGCATGGTATCGGCCCCTTGTTGAACTGAGGGAGGGGGGGGGCAGAGGGGGGTTAAGAAAGGGTTAAATTACAAATATGTATATGTTTCTCTTATTTCTCTTATCTCACAGTTCTTCCTAATCACAATACTCATGTTATATTATGATAGGCTCTAGGTGTGTATAATTTTTGTACTTTGTGGAAGGAGTCTCCATTTGCAATATATATATATAAGCCCACATGACTGTCTATCTTTTTGTACAGCAAAACTCTCTGCCTAACTCTTTAATACAAAGAAATTAAAGTTTAATATTTTACACCTTGTTTATGCTAAGTTTGATTTTTTTTTTTGGCATTAGCCAAATACACTCCCTGTTTAAAAAAGATTATTAAATTCGGCACATATCTGTTCATAACATCACTTTTTCTCACCATTTTTATTTGTGTGGCTAGCACCATGGTTTTGGAGCATGGTCTCGGGAACATATAAGACAAATTGGTTTTAAACTTCCCTCAGGAAGAATAAACATAAAATGATTTGTCCATTCATCTTTGAAAATTCAGTTTTCAAAAGTTACATATCTTTTTTTTTTTTGTAATCCATGCTGTGCTGCACGTTTGTTTGTGTTTGGTGAAGATTTGGGCACTTTGTAGGGGCATTACGGTCATACCTCTGTGTTCCCCATACTCTGTGTATTTACGCCAAATTATCACATTGATTGGCTCTATTGAGTGACGCATATAGTCCCGCCCACCTTGACTGCAAAATCGCTTTATTCACCTGCTGTGAGGTAATGTGGTAATCTGCAGGTCATCAAGTCCTGCTTGGTGTTATTACCAGGTTGTAATGTTTCCCATTAGGATGCTCTATATGGTGCGGGTGTGGATGTTCCTAAGCACCTTGAAAAGCAGTCTAAAGACCCACAGGCATCTAAGGTGGTAGAGATGCTGCCTGCCTATTTCACCATGGTATTGATATGACGGGGTCATGACAGGGTAAGGGAGGCTGATACATGTCTGCCCATCTGTACTGCTTGTGGTCTGCCAGCTAGTGTCCAGGTGAGTTAATGTTAATGAAGACGGTGTAAAATTACCAGTACTAGATTACCACTAAGTGGATGATAATGTTTGCACGTTATCATCCACTTAGCTTCCCAATTGTTGAATTCAACAACCAATTTGGTAAACAAGTTGATGTCATCAGTGCTGCTCCTGGATGTGTCTCAGTCTGCGTCATCCAGTGCATCCAGAGCGGCCAGAGATGTGTCTAGGATTCCCCTCATTATTTTGCAGAGACAACATTTCACTGTGGGATTCATTTTCTTAGGTGCAGTTATGGTTTTTGGCCACACTGTATTTGGCAGTGTTGGGAAAGGGGACAGATTTAGTCACATGGATTGGTATGCTTTATATTGTACAGTATATTTGTGTTGAAGGCATATAAGTCCCAAACTTATAAACAAATCCGACTTATGAACGAATCCGACCTACGAAAGTGCTCCTGTAATAGAACTTTTTCTTAAGTAGGGGATAACCTGAAATTTTAAACTGCTAATTTTCATATCCTTAAAATGACTGTATATAGTGCTTCCCCCCTGAACTTTTCCACATTTTGTCATGTTACAACCACAAATGTAAAATGGTTTTTATTGGGATTTTATGCAAGAAATCAACACACTCGGAACTGCAAACGGGACTTATTACGGCTTTTTTTCAGCAATGGCATTTTGGGAGCATTCTGCAAGACAAGCAAAACATAAAAAAAAATTGGTTCAATAAACGATCAAGTCTTGATATAGGAGTACCAAATAACATGTGGCATGCATGCGCTTCTTGTTTTAACACTTAGCGTCACATGATCACAAATTCTTCTCTCTCTCGCGCTGTGGAATTGTGGGTAATCCTCTCCCATGCTTGGTCTCAGTGTGCGTGCGTCACTCCTATAGTCAACATCCGCGTGTACTGTTTGCTATAACACTGTGACCATGTGTGTGCGCGTAAAGCATTTTTTACCAGTTTCTCTCTCTGTCAGAAAGCACTAATTCTGTTAGTGTATGTGTGCACATGCGTGAGTGCACATGTGTGCACATGCACATGAGTGTCATTAGAGAGTGTGTGCCTCCCTCCTCCTCTTCTCAGCTTCACACACACTCTCTAATGACACTTATGCACGCGCACACATGCACACACTAACATTGCTCTGTCACAATTCTTTTCAAAGGTAATGTGCAGGTTAATTTATTTTATTTTTACTTTACTCGTCCCACAAAGTAGCCCTTTTACACATCTCCATCTTATTTGAAAGGAGGGAGGGCTACTCTTTAAGATGAGAGGAGGGAGCGAGGAAGTCACACGCACATACACATACACAGCGCGTGCACGCACAAACACACTAACGGAAACACTTATCTGTCTGGAAGGTAAAGTGCAGGTTATTTTCTTTTATTTTTACTTTATATTTTGTATTAATTATTTTTGTATACTTATTTTTTTGGGTTGTGAAACAAGTCATCAGAGTTTTCATTATTTCCTGTGGGGGAAATTTGCTTTGATGTACTGTACTGTACAAGTGTTTTGCTATACAAGCATGCTTCCGGAACGAATTAATGAATTATGCATAAATCCAAGGGTCCATGTATATATACAACAGATAAGCTTCCCCCTGACTCTACTCCTAATTTAGCAAAGCAGTGATTTAGCAAAGATGAGCCAATGCAATCTGAGGTGGAAACCAACCAGGCTCCCACTATGGGCTTTCTTACTATCCACAAGTGCACTGAAAATCAAGCACCTGCACCCACTTGCTGGGTAAAGATCAATGGAACTATGCTTTCTGTGTTACTAAAAAACAGCAGCATTACAATATCATGCCCCTTGGTGGTTCCACTCAATGCTCTGTCATGCAATCCTATGCCAGTTACATGCGTGCATGGCAATCACTGAGGGGTTCCGGGAGTGTTCATCATGGTTGAGGACCACAGGGGTAAATACAATTTCTAAGCTCTGCAAATCCTCATAAGTGTCAACTTCGGCTGACCGAGGCACAGCACCTCGGGTACTGGAGCAGACACGGCCTGCTGAAGCCGCAGGAGAAGAAATTGGAGGCAGTCCAGTCCTACCCACAACTCACAACAAAGAAACAGGTACATGCCATGTTGGGGCTAGCTAATTTCTATTGTGGTTTCTTCTCTATGGCAGCACCTCTCTTGGACCTCCTGAAAAAGGACCTTCTGGAGAAGGTATGTTGGACACACTAAGAAGATCAGGCATAAAAACCACTAAAAGCCCACCTCACCAGTTCCCCTGTCCTCAGAATCCCCAGCATTGTTCGCCCGTTCCTGGTCCACATGGATGCATATGAGACCAGCCTTGGAGTAGGCTTGGCTAGGAGTTTGACAGTAATGAACATCCCATCTTGGACGTACAGTAAGTAGAAAACTCTGGTCTGCTGAATGGAAATCAAGAAACACCTGACCCAAAAATACAGACGAGCTAAAGGCTGATATCAAACCAACCTGGTCGCCAAGGCCACAGACTTATGTCATATTAACCTCCATGTCATACTGCATTGATGCAGAAATTTGTGTTGAAGGATCCCCGACAAAGTATTAAGTACAGAAATAAACATAACTTTCAAACTTTGTATATTTTGTAACTTTTAATAAAAGTGAGTACACCCTATCTGATAACAGCAGTACATCTTTAACCATGCAAAGTCACATGTTCTATTAATCATGTTCATGTGTTTGTCAGTGGCCAAATATGTCTCCAGACCTGAACCCTATTGCGTACCTGTGGGGTCGTCCTCAAGTGGAAGGTGGCGAAGCGCCACGTGTCTAACATGCAGCAGCTCTGTGATATCATTATGGAGAAGAGGAAGAGAATCCCAGCAACAACATGTGCAGCTCTGGTGAAGTCCATGCCCAGGAGGATGAAAGCCAAGCTAGATAACAATGGTGCTCACACAAAGTACTGACACTTTGGGCATAGTTTTGACATGTTCACTTAGGGTGTACTCACTTTCATTATTGTTAGATGACTAAATATGTACTGCTAAATATATCCAATTTTCATTTCTATAGTATTGTCTCTTGTGAACATATAATAAAGTGGTTGCTGAAATATGAAGGATGTACTCACTTTTGTGACATACTGTAAATATTGCATCATTGTATCCTTCAGGAATAAAATAGCATTTTTACTCTAAAATAGTAAAAAAGTTTTAGCTCTGGAAAAAAAATCCTTGTTACAGAAGGTGTTAAATATAGTTCACCTGATGCAGTGATGCAGCGATCTTCACTTCCTGTACAATTCAATTTGCCTGAGCAGCTGCTACCCTCACACTTGTAGCAAATTCTTCCATTGAGAGACTGCTGTGGATGAACTTAAGAGGAAAAATTTAATAAAACAAATTGCTGATAGTGTCTATGTCAGCAAGAAATATTCCAATCATATGTAAACTGATTATTTTCAGACAAGCAAGCCATAAAGTAGATAGATACCCTATGCTTATAAAATTATATATATATATATCATTTTGTGGTTAAATAGACAATGACAAAAGAGAGTGAGCAATATTCCAGAGCACTTTTTTTTACCTGACATTGTTTGACTGTTGCAAAGATCACTGATGCAACATTGAGCATTCGTGGTCACTTTTATTATTCCCAGGTTTAGGCTTCCGCTCTCACACGTTTTTAGTGTTCCACATGTCTTTATATAATCTAGATGCTTTGTTTGACCTACAAAACATTCCGTATCGCTTTGAGATTACTACCTGTCATGTGTTATTCTTTACACACTATATGTAAATAGTTTGCATGGAAAAATCCAGGAAGAAAAATATCTAGGTCGTATATACCGACACACAACACACAAACCTACTCAAGTACACGGCAGTGGTTGCAGTAAGACATTGATAGGAACAGGTTTTCTGAACATTGATGCATTTTCTCAATCCGGATGGCAGACAGTGATAACAAATCAATGACAGTGCTGAAGGAAAAAATGCAAAGAGAGTGAAAATAAAAAAAGATTACATTCAAAAAATCTGTTTTAAAAATGTGCATATAATTTTAAATCATGGCTACCAAAGAAGGATTTACCAACCTATTTTACAAAAACAAATTCTATTTGTTAAAGATGTAAGTTTAATTACCTTCAGAGAAAAGCAGGCAGATGAGCAGAAGTTTGACTTTAGAGTTCATTGTTGATGTTTTTGTAATATTTGAGGTATGAGGGTGTGGCAGAGGTTAAAATGTGAGTACGGTTTGAGAGAAAAACTGGTTTTATGGTGGTGTATTATGAGGTGGGCGCATAGAGGGAGGGATTATTTATGCTAAATGTATTTATAATGGTACAGGCTTTGTCTTTTATCCCCTTAAGACCCAAGCATTAATTTTGCATGCATTTAAAAAATTTTATTCTGACCTGATAAATAAGAAATTTAAGTATTGTCTTTGAACAGGAAACTGAGTTTGACACCTTCTTGTAATACTAATTACTATTTAGTGTATTGAGCTTTTGCTACCATTATAACTGTTTGCACCCCTCCATTCACTTGATAGGATCTGGCTTTCTTTTAAGTGAGATAAGTCCATTCCTTAAAACTCATAGTTGACTTCACTATGAATTGTGGGGTGACCTCAAAAGGCCACTTGTCACAATTTAGAACTGAACATGGGTAGTAATTTAAGCACTCTCGTAATTATTCCTTTTATTCAGCAGGGATTAATGTACTTATCTATAATTTATATGTATATATGTAAATTCTATACATTGTCATTCCCTACTGCATGAGAATTTTGCTCATTAAAACTAAAATCCTCAGCCAGTATGTCCCTGATTGTTGGATGGGCAATTTAGGAATGCCAATTAGCCTAATCTCTATGTCTTGGGATTGTGGGAGGAAATGTGCCATGCTGCCACTTACTCATACTTATAAACAAGAAAAAGAGCCCTGGATTGTATCTTTATATCAGCATAGTATACATTCAAATAAATGTCCTTCAGACACATGTTACTGTTCTTTGATAATAACTTCACTTATACGTTCTGGACTTCCAACTGCCATATTTTATGTAATACCCCAAGGGTAAGTCAGGGTCAATAATTGGTGGTTTAACAGCATAAATATAAAACACCTAGCTAGACTGGTTCAAATGAGCTTGAAGAGGATGGAGGAGATTAACATGAAACTCGGTGTGTATCTCTCAGTGCTGTTAAAAAGGTTTCTATCACAACACTGATTATTTACAGTGTCAATATACTGCAAGTTTACTGATGCAGAATTGTTGCAGGCAGTTTAGTCTGCACATCCTGTCATAGTCAGTGTCTTGCGAGCGAGGAATATAGAGGACAACAATAATAATCAATAAATAGTAAATAAATAGTGAACAAAAAAAGTATCAACATAATTTACTTTCAACCAAACATATTTTTTTACATTTATTTAAAATGTTTTTTCAAAAGAAAATTGTCAGTTTTTGTTTTTCAGATTTTTTTTTTTTTTTTTTAGAGGATATAAATGCATGCTTAACTGTTTAGCCATCATGTAGTTTTCATATTTTTGTTATTCAGCCAATGTTTATAGGTCTGGTGCACCCGCTGCATTTTTATTATTATTATTATTTTTTTATTCAACAGAATCAATTTTATGTTAAAATACTCAACATATGTTTACTTTATCCTCATTACAGGCAATATAAAAAAAATACATGGTTAATATTTGCCCTTTACCTTCCACAGCAAAAATCCACTGCAAAATCATTGAACTTCTAGAGGACAATCACACCTATGAAAAACTGCAAGAGACTCCACAAGCACTTGTAAGAAAAAAGGTGATAGATTGGAAAACTGGACCGTCTGCACCGTCGACAACGTGACCTACCACCTGTACCCTGGAGAAGCCATTCCGTGCCTTTATGGACTAAGATACTGTACACAAGAAAGCAGTCCCCCTTAGACCAACAGTCAGCAGTATTAACTAAGTAACATACACCATTGCTAAATATGTGGCACCAGTGGTGGGACACACTGACCACCATATCCAGAATTCAGAAGTCTAATCATATCATCCCTTTCTGATCCATACTGTTCTGGTGCCCATTAGATTTTTGATATTACTTCTGTGCGCGCGTTTATCAGCCTTTTGATTAACGACACTCATTTATTGTTTAGTATATATTTAAATCGCATATACACACATTCATCATGAAAGATATATCGTAAAACAAAATCATGTTTGCTTCAGCAATTGGAAACAATATTGTTTTAGGCTAACTTTATTAATAATTATTCACTTTTGTATTCTTTTTTCAGCCTTTTGATCAAAAAGCACACACGCGCAACTCAATTTCACTTTGCAAAATTCAGTGTTTATTGTTTAGTGTATATTTAAAGTGCATATACACAATAAAACAATATTGTTTTAGGCTAACTCATCATACATTTTTGTATTCAAATTTTTTTATGTTGTCATATGTCCCAGCTCATATAGGAGATGTATTGTGTGAAGCTGAAAATGTTATAGACATCAAAGCAGGGCGAGTCGCAGCTCGACGAGAACGACTGCGTCATAAGAAGATGCGCAAAGTTCGGACGCGAGAAAATGATGCAAAGACCTTTCTAGCAGACACTGCTGCAACATCTGTGGAGAAAGAATCAGTTGACATTTGCAAGGCTGCAGGGAGCAAGGCTGATGTTATCAGCGATGTTCTTCACACCTAAGATGTATTATATGATGTATTGTCTGGCAGTTAGTAAGACACAAGACAAGGATATGTATTCTGTTGATTATGTTAAATCTATTTAGAAGCAGTAGGGAGCAGCTTAGTTCATCAGTATTTTCCTCATAAGGTTAGAACCTGCTAATTGGTTAGGAGGGTAAGGTTGTTAGAACATTAGTCACAGGACCAGGGTATAAGAGTTCTGTTGTACTTCGAATAATGTTCTTAGGCAGTGTTATCAGGCATTGTTAATTTAAGTTCACAAGATTTTCTGTTCTTTTATTTTCCTTAGAACCCATTGCTTAGTTATACTTATTTACCATATATTGCTTCTCTTTGCTGACGTTGTAGTTGATTGCAATATAAAATAATAGAAGGACTGCCTTCCATTGTGAGGTTAGTAACCCCAGTACTGTGCAGCAGCTGTGAGTTCTTTGTGTTAGGGAACAGACGATTCCGGGGACTACATTTCCAAGGATACTTTCTAAGGTGAGTCTTGCGCTGACCTTTACAGAATGTGACACCGGTAATGGTTCGTCCTTTGCGGATAGATATTTTCTATTCGGGTTTGTGATTAGGGAATTTTTATCAAATGCAATACTTTATGGTGGAGAATGCGAATTGCTTTAAGTATTCATAAATATTCATAAGAATACATATGGTGGAGAATGCGGCTTGATGCTGTTTGAATCCGGATTGTTTGATGCGGTTTCATGCTGTGTGTTTATGCTGTTTTTTGTGCTGGGTATTAAAATGTTGTTGATGTCCTTTGTTATTTATTGGTAAAAATAGAAGTTACTAAGCAAAGTACCATCCCATCGGTAAGCTAGTTTTCATGAGTGGTTTCAGGTCTACTCGACACGCACAGAACTGAAAGTATCTGAGGGAACAGACAAGGAAACTGAAAACTAGGAGACCTACTAGAGTTGTGGGTAGCATACACATTGAGGGTACCTCAGAGAAGGCATTGCCTAGTGTATGACAGCCAGGATGCCTGGACACACAGGAAAGGCTGAACAGGTGGTTGTCCATGCCTTTCAATCACTGCACACAATATGTGAGAGCATGCAATGTTTTTGGGTCATGGGAAAAGGTGCAACCTAGTCTGTTGGAGAAAATTAGTATATCATGGTCCTGGTAAAAGACAGGTTACTCTTAACCACGTTGAATAATCAGTATCCACTGGGTAATAAGTTTATGGTGTTTCTTAACACGCTGATTGCGGACATAGGACTGGAGGGAGTCTGATGACTCGACCTGATGATTTAAGCACCCTGACCCCATATAATCCTAAAGATTGTGTTATATGTGACGAAGCATGCACTCAAGTGTTATGGTGGGGACTGGAGAGCCAGTGGCCTCCGAAATCCCATCTGAATGGGCAGAAAGCTTATAGAAAGAAATCAGCGGTATGGTTCATAAAATTTTACAATACTTCTGATGACAATGTGACTTATCAGTCGAGTTGTTAGAATAAATCAAGAAAATGAGACACACATTAAGGTGATAAGACATAATTGGAATGTCTCTGCCCACGCAGTAATCTGTTAATAATGCTTTCTACTGGATAGGCATCTATTTGGGAAAAACAGTAACAGAGCCAAGTAATTATTGTGGGCAGAAAATGAAAAATAAGAAGTACATAGTACACACAAAGGATGGTGTGCTAATCATTGTAGTCATACTAATTCATTAGGCTACAATAATTCAAGGACCATGGTATTTGGTCAGGGCCTAGCAAGCCCCATATTCCTTATGAATATTTAGAGTGGACAACCTGTTTTCAGGGAAGTTTTCAATATCCTAAGTGTGTTAATCCAAATTGTACACTTTACTTCACTGAAAGCAAAGGGCAGATAAGAGAAAATTTGGCCCATTGTGCACAGGCTCATTCTGAGCATATAGACGAATACTGGGTTTGTACAGTTGAAGCACCCCAGGTGTGGACTTCAAGGTAAGTATGCACCACATTTCTAAGGTAGTATCTCAGAATAAGTTGTTTACACACATGAAATGTGCAGACAAAACATTGAAGAAGCAAGACCATGGTTACATGTGGTCTTACAGATAAAGAAAGAAATATCACTCAATGGTACAATGTATCCTGAGTAGGAATTCATCCTCATTTTCTAACAGGTCTATCATGGAGTGTGGAGAGACCATTGGATATTCATAACCCCCCATGCTTACATATGGAGTGATATCCCGGACAATATTCAAAAGGAATTGCAAATTGCATTTGCAATTGCGTTTCCCATATGTGGACGC
>JAQMYJ010000015.1:25091300-25101646 GCA_030014305.1 Clarias laeviceps | reverse complement strand
GAATTTAGTAAAAGGAAGTTATTGGTCATCCAATCTTTTATGTCCTGGACACACTCAGTTAGTCTAGACAACTTGGGCCATGAGTAAAGAATGGTACCAAAACACCCTCCAACATGCACAAAAAAATTGTCTTGTGAGTTTTGCGCCATCTGATTGGCTTTTCTAGATAGGTCATTATAAAGAAAAGTAATTATCAGCCGATTATGAATGGCGACCGATCAGTCGGAGCACCCCCCATTAGGTATCTGCCTGATGTTAAATCTGCACCATAAATAAATTCAAAATTTTGCATAAAACTAACATTATGAGCAGTTATGTGCCAGATCATGTAGGGTTTTTTTCCCTCAAGGTGGGCACGTCACTCAACAGAGCCAATCAACTCAATAGTTTAATGTGTATATACAGAGTATGCAGAAGACACAGAAATTACAGAAATGTACCTCCAAGCTGACACGATCCTTAAGAAAATTAACTTATGACACAGCACGGCTTACTCAAAAAAATGGAAAGTAGTCTATAAAAACTGAACCTGCAAAGATCAATGAAGAGCTCAGTGTATGTTACAAAGAGATGAGTGCTGGTTTTATTCAGGTAGCAGTGGAACAGTAGTCCCAGGGCTCCCTCAATAACTTCCTTATTCAGTTCATTAGTCTTTCAGGGCCAAATCCACACACTCAGCACAGCGTCATTAGACTTCATGCTGTGAGGATAGACCAGTCTGTACCTTTAACCACTTTTAAGGACATTAGGACAGAGTCTCACCATCCCACAGGTTCATAGGCTCACCTCAGTGATCATAGGATACACAAGGATCATGTTAAAGCACACGATAAAAGTTAAGTGCAAGGTGGATGTTTACTTTTCTAAGGCGGGACAGATGCTCAAGATAACATTTCCTGTTGGTTTCAGATTAAGTTACTGTTGCCTGAATGGTGTTGCAATATGCCACTATGGAAATATATCTACTTTTTTTTTCATTCTTTTTTTTTTCATTAATTTTTTAGTTAGTAACAGTTTTATCTTTTGCAATTATATTCTGTAGCTTGGAAAAAAAAATTGGGTTCTGGAATATATTTGAAATTTGTAATTAAGCACATGTAAGTGTACATCTTAGCAGAACGTCGGGACAATCCGTGCATTAACTGTAACTTCTATATTTACTTGAGTGGAATTTAAATATGTTGATACATTGTTTATTTCAATATACTGCCTACATTTTTAGAAATCTACATGAACTCTAATTAATCTACAGTAAATAGGCATTCATAAATATCTATACATTTCTATTTTCATTATATTACATGGCAAAAGTAAGATTAAATAAATAATATAAAGTAAGACATTTCTTTAGACAAACAAGGTTATGTGCAGTTAGTTGATTTTATTATACAGTGGAACCTTGGATTACGAGCATAATTTGTTCTGGGAGCTGGCTCATATTCCAAAACACTCATAAACCAAATTAAAAAGAAATAATGGAAACTCAAATCATTCGTTCCACAGCCCAAAAAAATAAATACATAAAAATAATTAACACAAAATATTAAGTAAAAATAAAACAAATTAACCTGCACTTTACCTTTAAAAAAAAAAAAAAAGTAAAAATAAATCCCAACAGATAAGTGTTTTCATTTATGTGCGCAGGCGCTTTGTGTGTGTATGTGCGTTTGTGTGTGTGTTTGTGTATGTGTGTGAAGTAAGAGGAGGAATCAGCCTCCCCCCTTCTCATTTTACACAGTAAACCTTTCTTTTCTCTCATTTGAATTCCACACAAACACGCACATTAACGGAAATACTGCGGGGACATCTGAGAGTGACGTATAAAACTGATGAATCAGCCTTATATAAACTTTAGAATAGTTTTACCTAGTCAGCTGATTATTGTAGCTTTAAAGTTATTTTTTTGTTTGTTTTACTTGGCTTATAATGCAGTTGAGTGGCATAAACATTTAAAGTTAAGGTAGAGTAAGTATTTATTTATGTAAGTATTTAGTTAGTAAATATTTGAATTTTGTTTATTTATCAACTGGGGGAAAATCTCAACAGTTAGACACAGACAATCGATGATCAAGATAACGTTTCCTGTTAGTGGCACATTTTGTTACTATAATAACTATGTCTATGAAAATGTTTTCCATTTATATTTATTTTTAATTTTGGTTTAAGTTGTTAACCCACACCTTCATCCTTTTAAAATCAGATGCTAAAACATTTTATTTTTCTCAATGCACAATTCAGTCTTACTACGTATTATATTTGCAATCTTTAATTCTGCTGATACAAGCGTATATCAAGTATATCTTGATGCAGATCAACCTAAAGTTTCCACTAAATTATGTCAGATACATCCGATCAACTCAGATAAACATAAACCATGTGCATTTTATTTAAAGTAAAGTACATCTGTCTACTACATCTGTATAATTTGAAAAGACAGAAAAGTAAAGATATGGTAAAGCTGGGTTTCTCAGTAAAGTATCAGGTATGACACAAAATGAAACAATCATTTACTGATGAATATATATATTTTTTATTTGTTGGTTTTGGGACACAGATCTACATTTTAACAGGTAAATTGTAATTAGTGTCTTTGCCTATATTTTTTCCTCTGGTAGACAATAAGAAGGGTTCAGGTTCTGTCGGAAGTGATGACAGAATTTTATTTGAGGCACATGTTAGTTGAAAGCAATAAAAACTGAAAAGAGGAAAAGTGGGTTGTTTTGTTCTTACCCAGGCAGTTTAGTCAGGTAGTGTTTGTCCAATCCAGTTCATCTCACTTTCCTGTGCTTTGCTGCTGTGGTCTTCTGCAGAAGTCATTCCCTTAACATTTGTGTGTTTTCAGGATTATCTGGATTATTCCTGTCATCTTGAACCAGTTTGGCAATTCCTCTCTGATCTCTCTCATCAGCAAGGGGACACCATCCACAGAACTGCCACACACTGGATGGAACTATAGACACTGCTCAGTGTGAAAATCCCAGGAGATTAGCACTTTCTGAAATACTCAAACCAGCCTGTCTCATACAAGCAACCATACCACAAAGGCAGTGAGATCTCAGTGAGATTTCCCTATTCTGTATCCCCTATACTGTGTTCTAACAGAGTGGATGCTAAGTTTTCCTTTTACCGAGGGCCAGAACAGTGTGGATACACATTTCCTCATGGTTGGAAGTGGATGTAATGCATCTGTTAACATAGTGTATTAAAACATTTAGAAATCTACACAAACATTTATAAACCTAAATAGGTGTTTATAAATATCTCTAAATTTACATTTATATGGTAGAAGAAAGATTAGATATTTCTTCAGAAAAACAAGATTATGTGCAGTTTGTATCTTTTATTATATACAGTAAACATTTGAGCAATTTCCCTCTGGGATTAATAAAGTTCTTTGAATCTTGAATCTTAAATGTAATAAAATACATAAAGCAGTTTGGTTCCGTTGCAATAAACCACTTGGCAATAGTAACAATAAATAATTTTGGTGGTCAGGCCAAAATCTTGAACAAAACAAATGCATTGACCTGAGATTAAAAGGTTACATTTCATAATTGTTACTAAAATACAGGTGCATCTCAATGAATTAAAATATTATCAAAAAGTTTATCAACAATTCAAAAAGTAAAACTCATATAGATTCACTATACATACAATATTTCAAGTGCGTTATGGCTTACACCTAATGAACACCCAAAATTAAGCATCTCAGAAAATTTTAATATTGTGAAAAAGTTTAATATTGGAGACTCATGGTGTCTCACTCTAATCAGCTAATTAACTCAAAACACCTGCAAAGGTTTCCTGAGCCTTTAAATGGTCTTTCAGTCTGGTTCAGTGGGCCACAAAAGGTCATTGCTGAAGACACTGGCTGTTTACAGAGTGCTATATCCAAGCACATAAATGGAAAGTTGAATGGAAGGAAAAAGTGTGGTAGAAAAAGGAGCAATTGGGATAACAGCAGCCTTAAATGGATTGTGAAACAAAGCCCATTCAAGAATTTGGGAGAGATTCAACAAAAATGACCAGCAGCTGGAGTCAGTGCTTCAAGAGCCACCACACAGATGTATCCAGGACATGGACTACAACTGTCATTCTTCGTGTCAAGCCATTCTTGAACCAGAGACAATGTCAGAGATGTCTTACCTGGGCTAAGGACAAAAAGGACTAGACTCCTCTTTTCAGATGGAAGTAACCTTTGCATTTCATTTGGAAATCAAGGTCTCTGAATCTGGAGGAAGAGAGCAGAGGCACAGAATCCAAGTTGCTTAAAGTCCAGTGTAAATTTTGCACATTCAGTGGTGGTTTGGTGAGTCCTGTCATCTGCTGGTGTTGGTTCACTGTGTTTTATCTGGTCCAAGGTCAGCGCAGCCATCTATCAGGAAGTTGTAGAGCACTTAATGCTTGCCTCTGCTGACCAGCTTTATGGAGGTGCTGATTTCATTTTCCAGCAGGACTTGGCACCTGCCCACACTGCAAAAAGTACTAATACCTGGTTTAAGGACCATGGTATCCCTGCACTTGATGGACCAGCAAACTCACCCAACCTAAATCACATAGAGAATCAATGGGGTACCGTGATAAAGAAGATGCTAAACACCAGACCCGACAATGCAGAAAAGCTGAAGGCTGCTATCAGAGCAACCTGGGCTTCTATAACATCGGCAGCACCACTGACTAATCGCCTCCATGCCACGCCGCATTGCTGCAGTAATTCATGCAAAGTGAGCCTCCGACCAAGTTTTGAGAGATGTACATTAATACTTCATACTTTTCAGTAGGCCAACATTGCTGTGTTAAAAATCTTTTTTTAATTATTCGTCTTCAGTAACATTCTATTTTTCTGAGATACTGAATTTTGGGTGTTCATTACCTGTCAGCCATAATCATTAAAATTAAAGAAAATAAACACTTAAAATCTGTATAATATGAGTTTTACTTTTTTTTTTATTGAATTACAAAAATAAATCAACTTTTTGATGATCTTCTAATTTATTGAGATGCAACTGTATGTCAATTTTTCTTCCTAACCCTTAACATCCTTGATTTTAGAACTAAATTTTAAACAAAAGTGTCATTATGTTATTATGTTTATAACTAATACTAAGTTTAGTTTTTCTCAGTGAAACACTTTTGGTCGGAGATCTTTGTTACCAATTGCATACAGAAAAAGGGAGATATGTTGATAGATAAATATATAAATACATAAATTTTAAGGAAACCATAGATAGCCAAAAGGTGAGATGGTCAAGGAGAGTAGGTAGAGATTTGCATGGCACAGAGTGAGTACATTTTATTTAAGATTTAAATTCATGCAATGCACCTCACAACACTGTGCATCTGTTGTGTCCATATTTAACGCATCATTCATGCTGAGACTAGCCAAATCACAAATGATCTTGGATGCACAATGTATTATTCCATTTTTGATCTAAGAAAGACAAAGAGAGAGAGAGAGAGAGAGAGAAAAGAAATGATTACATTTAAATCACATGAACTGAAGTGAAGCTCTAATGGTGAAGTTTTCTGTAATTTATGGACGAAGTCTCCAGTTTCAGTGCTTTGCACCAATCTGACAAAAGCTGTTAAGCAAACTCTTCAGGACACAAGAGCATATACCTCATGATTTCTTTGTAATATGCAGCATTTTTTGTAGATTCAAGTGAGATAAAGCCTAGCGTGATGAGACAACATCAGCTATAATACGGTGGAACTGCAGTTCACAGACATAATTCGTTCCTAAATTCTGTTCATAACCTGATTTAATTCAGTTTTTTTCCATGAGAATGGAATAGAATTATTCCATTCCCCATCATTATGAACTATATTTAATTATCTCACTATTAAAAATATAAAACAAGCACTAAATATAAATTTAATCTGTACAGGAGAGAGTGCACACTTCATTTTTACATGTACTGTTCATGTACTCTTCTTAGGGAGACTCGCTGACGTGAAGGAATGGAGGAGAGGGAGATGTGTGGGGGAGGAGGTTAGTGTTAGGAAGAGATTAACACTGGGCCATTCTCCTTCAGGGGGTTTTCTTGGCCTCTGATTCGTACATGGCCACCGGTTTCACTAAAAACTATCCAAAGAGATTTGTTTTTGTTTTTTTGTGCTGCACAATTGCATAACTGGGCATCACATTATTCAGTTTGGTGTAGCAGACTGTTCACCACAGTTTTGTTCGGATGATACTTCTCAGCAAAGGCTTGGACACAATCCATGTGTGTGACGCAGTCATGCCTTTGTTTAGCTGATAGCTGCAGTTTGGGATGGCAGTTTTTGTGGGTCGTATTCCAAGAAGTTCCTGAACAATTCCTGAGCAGTTGTTTACATCACAGGTGTAACTTGTTCTCCCATTAGGAGTCTGTTTTGGAAGAGCTTAGCAGAGAAATAAAGTCAAATAAACAGTGCATTACGCAATAACATGTAGAGTAACAATTTAAAGATAAACTCTAATCTGTTGTAATGAGATTACTAAATTTAAATGACTTAAGAATTATCTTAAGAATAGGAGAAACTGAGTAATAAGAGCAAATATTAAATAAGGAAATAAATAAAGGAGAATAAATCAGATTCTAACAAAATTAAATGACATTAAAAATATAGCATTAAAAACAGATACTAATAGACTTTTAATTGCTTTGTTTTACCTGGGAGGATTTCGTTGTTACAGGTCAGTGCTGCAGCATTTGGTATTGCCAGTCATTTTCAAAGCTCCCACATTTCAGACAGGAAAGTGAATAATTTTCCGCTATCTGTAGAACATTCCACACATCAGTGAGATTAGAAAATCTATATTTTATTATATATTAATACATATTATATTATTATTATAATATTGGGTGGCACGGTGGTGTAGTGGTTAGCATTGTCGCCTTGCACCTCTAGGGTCCGGGTTCGATTCCCAGCCAGGCTCGATTCCCATCTCTGTACGCATGGAGTTTTTCATGTTTTCCTCCGGTTACTCAGGTTTCCTCCCACAGTCCAAAGACATGTAGGTTAGGGTGAATTGCCCGTAGTGTGTGAATGAGTGTGTGAGTGTGTGAGCCCTGTGGTGGATTGGCACCCTGTCCAGGGTGTACCCTGCCTTGTGCACTAAGCCTCCTGGGATAGGCTCCAGGTCCCTGCGACCCTGAATACAGAATAAAGCGGTATAGAAGACGAGTGAGTGTTAATATATGTTTATATATGTGCATATAATAAATTGTTTTTAAAAAAATCCAGAACTTAAAATAATACAGTTAAAAGTTATAAATTATTCTAGCATCAATAACACTACAGACACAGATGCACAGACCCACACATAAATACCCCCCCACACACACACACACACACACACACACACACACTTGTACTGTACCAAAGTCGTAGTGAGACACTGATTTTCACTGAGTTTCTTCAGGTAGAAATGGCAGATTCTGTTTACAAGTCAGTGTCGGTGCTAAGGAAAATGAAAATACTGTCATTATGAATTAAACAATATATACCCCAAACTGAATAAACATTTGTTTACTGATATTAATCCTATTTGCCTGCTCTATTAAAAAAGTGATCTTCATTACCTTTAGAAAACAGCATGCAGATGAGCAGCAGGTTTAGACTTGCTTGGACCCCAAAAGCACCTGATAAAGAGGTCTCATGCTTTATGGATTGACCAATCTGTACCTTTAACCACCTTTAAGGACATTAAGGACAGTGCCTCAATCTGTGCCTTTACTTTCTTACTTCCATCAGTTTGTGCTTCACTCAGAGGTTCAGATGCTCACCTCAGTGATCACAGCACACATTACCATGACACCCATAAAGATCATGTTAAAGCACACGATAAAATTTAAGTGCAAGGTATATGGAACTGGTTCACAAAAGATAAGACAGCTAGTCACATACGACAGATGCTCAAGATAACATTTCCTGTTGGTTTCAGATTAAGTTACTGTTGCCTAAATGGTGTTGCAATATGCCACTATGGAAATATATCTACTGGGGTTTTTTTTCTTTTTCTTTTTTTTAGTTAGTAACACAGTTTTATCTTTTGCATTTATATTCTATAGCCTGAAAAAAATTTGAGGATTCAGGAATATATTTGATATTTGCAATTTGTACTTAAGCACATGTAAATGTACATCTTGCAGAAAGTCAGGCCAATCCGTGCATTTTTGTTCAACTTCTATATTTTGTTGAGTGGAATTTAAATAAGTTGATACATTGTTTGTTTATTTCAGTATACTGAATAAATTTTTAGAAATCTACTGTACATGAACTCTAATAAATCTAAATAGACATTTATAAATATCTATACATTTCTATTTTCATTATATTACATGGCAAAAGTATAATTAAATAAATAAGATAAAGTAAGACATTTCTTTAGACAAACAAGGTTATGTGCAGTTTGTAGACTTTATTATATAAATATAATAAAATGCAGACCATTCAGCAGTTTGGTTAGGTTACAGACCTATTAGCTTGTTGATTTACCATTGTATGCGTAATGTAAGTGTTTAAAATGTGTGCGTACCGCCTCCCTGTAGACAGTGTTCATATCGTTTATGCAGATCCTCAACCCAAAGCAAAGGTTGATGCAGATTCCTGCAAAAGGAAACAGTTTGCTGGCACGGATCTTGGCGGATATTCACAGTTAAAAACACTCTCCTTTAACATTCCCCGCAAGTAACCACCAGGTAGTGTTAGATTGGGGGAATGGGACGGATATGGAAAGTAATTGTTCTGTTTCAAACTCCGTCCCTGTTCACGACCGCTTCTGTATGAGTGGATATAATGAATAATAATGAAACTATGAATACTTTTTTCTCTGTCGAGAGACCCATTTCCAACAACAACTGCACAGCTCAGTTGTTCTTGTCACAGTAGACAACACACAGCTGGAGCTTTGCCATATTGGCACATGCGCATCCGAGATTTCGGATTTCTACAGATTCAAATGGACCACTGTGTTACCGGTTTCAATGAATTAGTCTGGGAGCATGATGATAGAAAATGCCTGTCCTGTAAAGCCATTCACCTGATGGTGAATAATCCTAATTTTAGAAAATCCTCAACCAAAAAAGTTCACAGTCCAATACAGTGGAAAACAGCTCTTAGACAAAATAGCATCCAGGACTCCCCTCATGATTTAAAGGCGCAAAGACACCACTATTACATTTCACATAGCCAGTAAAACCTTGTGTTTCACGATTTAAAGGGGCAGAGACAACTCTGTGTGATGTCTCAGTGTGTGAGATTCATTTCCTTAGGCACAGTTATGTTTTTGGCCACATGATGGCTGTGTGGAAAGGGGACAGAGATTTAATCAAGTGGATTGGTACTGTATGCTTTACATTGTATAATAGTGATGGGAAGTTTGTATCATTTTAGTGACTCGGTTCTTTGAATCTCGTTCATCAAAATGAACGAATCTTTTTTTTTTTTTTTGAGTCATTTAGTTCATTTCGTTCTTTTGACCAGAAATGAAATAAAATGTTACATTTTCAAAAAACAGACCCCCAACATGTCTACATGTGCAAATCTTGGCTATAGTTCCAGTAATAAAAATATTACAATGCAGCTAATGACATATTATAAACAAAATGAACAGCTCACCATCATATCTTTTAATCCGAGTCATTTGTTTTTTGAATCTATTGCACTTCATAGAGTCTATGGGAGTCACGTGATAAAAGAATAAACGACTTGGGACTTGAAAGACTCATTGAGGTGAATCGTTCAATATTGTTTCCTGTATATAACCTACAGAGTTTTTGCGATGATTTGCACATGCGCGCCCAGTAGAAAATGAACGAATCACTCTCCGTGACTACTCGTTCTTCTGAGTCACGTTAAAGATTAACAGTGGTTGTGCGTTAGACATTGTCCCATTTATTTATTTCATTTATTTCATTATTTTTTTTATATATTTATTTCATTTCTGTACTTATTTATTCAGTTATTTATTGTAAGAATTTGTTCAGTGTGTTTTTTTATTTGAAAAAAATATGCTTGGTGAGGGGATTCATTTCAAGGTGTTTGTGTTTAACTATTAAGACAGGGAGATTTACTTATTACCAAGGGGAGAACAGTGAAACGTTTAATCAGTGTGGTAAAAAAAAAACTTGGATCACTTTGAATGACTGGGGACTGTTGAGTTTTTCAATTTACTTAAAGAGAAGAAGAATAAGCGCTACCAGAGGGTGAGAGCCCCGAGTCGTTGGCAGGGGGTTTGAAGAAGAAGAAAAAAATGGATTAATAGACAAATTTTCTTCAAAATCTTAAAGGGGTCATACGGTCCTACATGCACTTTTTCAAGCTGTTTGGACTGAAATGTGTGTTAGGAGAGTGTGTAC
>JAQMYJ010000015.1:25037985-25058316 GCA_030014305.1 Clarias laeviceps | reverse complement strand
TGTATTCCGTCTTGCTGCGGCTAACCTTCATTCCTCTGCTTTCCAGAGCACACCTCCACCTCTCCAAATTTTCCTCCACCTGTATATACATACACACATCGAACCGGACATCCATAAATTCTCTCTCTGCCTCAAACACAAAATTCGGGATGTGTATACCATATAAGAAATATACAATATATACAGATATCATTTCTAAATCACACGAGGTCCCCAGGTGATCGTAATCCCGTGCGAATAATGTTGTACAAATATCACATGGTGCCGTCGTACTGAGAAAGCTGACGCTGGGATAAAGTGCTTTTAGTGTAACAAGGGATTATAAAGTGGAGTTTTTACTCTCAGAACTGCGTCCTGTTATTCTGTACAATCCCGCTTTGACTTGAACGATGTCATTTCAAAGGAGTAAAAACCTTCCCACTCTTTCCTCCTGTGCTGTAGCTGGTTAAGGAGATGGACAACGAGACACGGATGCGTCTGCTACAGTTTGTGACGGGGACCTGCCGCCTGCCCGTGGGTGGATTTCCTGACCTCATGGGTGAGTGGAAAGTTCTATAAAGTCACAGTATCATAATTCATAAAAAAGAAAAAATACATCATTGTAAAATGGAAATCCTCACTTGTAACAAAATTGTTAAAAATGGTGGATAAATTAATTCCTTTTTTTTTTATTATTATTATTATTATATATATATTTTTTTTACATAATAGGAAGTAACGGACCGCAGAAGTTCTGCATTGAGAAAACAGGGAAGGAGAACTGGCTGCCCCGCAGTCACACATGGTGAGTGTCTGCAGCCTCTCCAAAAATCCTTAAAAGAAATTGTTGTATACGAGGAAACATCATAGCAATAGATTAGATTTACATAACCGAAGACCTTCACAGTTTTTCTCTCTCTCAATTTATACACTAAGTATATACATGACATCATCTTCACACCTGTAACTCCTCCTCTCTTCTTCTCTCCTCACGCAGCTTTAACCGCCTCGATCTGCCGCCATACAAAAGCTACGAGCAGCTCAAAGAGAAACTGCTGTTCGCCATCGAGGAGACCGAGGGCTTCGGGCAGGAGTGACACACACACACACACACACACACACACACACACACACACACACACACACACTCACACACAATATAATACCATGATGCAGCACAATAACAAACTCAAAACAACTTTTTTCTATTAGATCTGGATGAAACCTCCACACCTGCAGGTTCTCGCTGCCCCACACCGTCTGGGGTTAAATGCATTTTTACTCATTAATCACATGACCAACAGCACACACACTATTTATCATCAAAAACTGAAATTATTCCCCCCCCCCCCCACTACTGCGAGTTCTCTGAGCATAAACCGAATAGATATGAACTGGGTTTTGGGGTATTTAGTTGTAATTTATAAAATAAATAAATAAAACATGGTGGATAATATCGCAATATTAAGACTGCAGTGTTTTGGTGAAGACTGTTTCGAGACCGGCTGGAGAGAAATCATCTGAATGTTTTTTTTTTTTTTTTTTTTGTGCTATAATTATCATGTTCCTTTGTGCAGCTCTACTTATAAAATGTTGTAGGCCTCCCTCGAGTCTGGACTTCGACTACAAGAGTTAGTCTCATGAGCCAGTCCTAGGAAGCTTGTGTAATCCAGCCTTGGGTCCACTTTAACCAAAGAAAAATATTTTTAAACTTTGTTTAGTCAAGCCTTGGCCTCTCAGCTCTGGTCTTAAGTCTGGTTCTATCTCGAATCCTAGAACTCAGTTTAGTCCACCATAGAACCCTCAAGCCTGGGCTCTCGGACCCTGTTTAACGTGGCCTCGATATTCTCCTGCACCTTATGCTGAGTTCTAAGGGTACTAGGCGGCACTGTTTGATTAGTCCAGCCTGGTACCCTTAAGCTCAGGAGCGCCGTTTAGTCCAGCCTAGTACTAAACCTAGCACTTTATGAACTTGTGACAGGTGTGTGATGGATTATAAGTTGAGCTGCACACACACACACACACACACACACACACACAGCTGTACTGCTACAGTGTGCTAATTCGAACCCATAATGTGCATTAATAAGCAATACATTCTAGAACATTCACTAGTGAAACTTAGAGACGGATCTCCAGACTTCATGTAGCACACACACACACACACACACACACCATTCACTGTTTGCCTTCTGCAATAAAACCCAGATCATTTGTGGCAGGTGGAAAGCGAGTGCTGATCACCTGCCCTGTTACCGCCCCCTGTTTTAGAGGGGGGGGTCTTTCGAAGATGTCTTTTACTTTCCTATTCTGGAGCTCTACTGGATTCATTGATTGAATTGATTACCGTTTGTTTATAGATCATTTTATTTAGTTTGTACAATATTATTATTATTATTATTATTGTTGTTGTTATTATTGTGGATAAGAGGGTTGAAGGAGCATCGCTGAAGTCTCTAAGAAGGTAGGAAGAACAGGATTAAGTAAATATTTAAAAGTAGTAAGTAATTACAAAACTTCGTAGCAATATCATGATGAACTGTGGATTAAAAATAAAATAATAACTGTGGTGTGTATCGGCACACGAGTAGTCGTCGGTTCCCGGAATATGATTTTATTAGCGCGTTTGTTATACTGGTCTTGACCACTGGAGTGCTGAGAATCACATTTACAAAGACGTTCGCTGGATCTGGATCTCTTTAAGCACAAAGATTCAACGTCTAGATTAAACCTGATCCAGATCAGCACCTTCTTTCACGACTTTATTTCTTTAATAAATCACAGCCCTACGCATGCTTTCTCTCTCTCTCTCTCTCTCTCTCTACACAGATGTAAGAAATAATTTTGTAGCCTGGTTTATAACTAGAACTGGAGGTTCTTCCTGAACATCTGCAGGATTAAGCCCAGCTCACGAGCTCTTACTGAACAGACTTTTGTGATCATGAATAAAAAAAAAAAAAAACGAGAGCCGAGTCGTCTGTTTCCTGCTGTATGTGAACCTCACCTTGAGATTAACGCTAACGTGGTGCTCTCACATGGTTACTTTTCTATCATGTTAAAAAAACTGGCTACTGAAAAACTAAACCCTGTAAACTATATATATGAACTAAATCCTGTACATTGTGTGAATATTTGATTAATTCTCTATGGGGGGGGGGGGGGGATTACTTTTAGAAGGCTCCTCTAAAGTTTCTGCTCCCTCTTTGATTGACTTATGTACAGTACATTTGTGTAAAAAAAAAAAGTTAAATAAACGATTATATGGGTAAATAAAATGTGGTACTTTTACTTCAAGAGTTTGAGGTTCGTGATTAAGAGAGAAGTGAATCGAGGAGAGGAACGCAGATACACACAGTTGTTCAACTGACAAATAATGTTGACTAGTTAAAGTAAATATAGGAGTGTTTAAGGCAAGTAAGTAAACATGAAATATTCTTTACATGTAGCCTAAAAGTAAACATTGTAAGTAAACTCGTGCCGTATTCAGCTGTAGAATATCGTATCGTATCGTCTGTATGAAAGGAATGGTGGTGGAGTCAGGAGTCATTGTTGACCCGCCGTTAATCCCGGAGTGGAAAAAAAAAAAGATCTGTGTGAAAAGTCTGATATGTTGATGTGGAAGACACACCAGCAGGAGGTTTAAACCTGTGATTCCTATGTGAAAAGTGTTTGGGTAACAAGAAAGTAAGTTACTGTGTTACTACTAATGCTAGGAGTAAGTGAGTAATTCAAGTAACGAATGTAAGTAAACTGTTGCAAGTTTAAATGGATACTTCTTTGTTACTTGTTTACGTCCCACGCAGAGAGAAGTTACACATGAGTAACATTAGTAATACTAGGAGATTGTGTAGGTAACAAAGCAGTAAAGGAGGCAAGTCCAGTTACGCAAGTTACATGAACTTGCACAGAAAAATGTGTGTAGGATGTAAAAATGTATGCAAGCAAGTTACACTTGTAAGTTGAAGATGAGATTGAACAAGTGAACATTTTCATTGTTGACTCGCAATTAATCCAGGAGTGGATGTAGTGACGGGGCAAGACGACATGACAGTCATAATATATGTTGAGATGTGTATGACACTATCGGGAGGTTTAAACCACAGAGAACATTAAGACCAGACCCCATTTATCACCAACGGAGTGGACCAGACCCCAGGTATCGCCCATGAAGGGCCAGCAGAGATGGAGTCTGACTAGCGGGATAAATAACACACCTACTCTTATAGTGGAAAGCGCTCAGTCACGTGGCTTAGTGGCAAATTCGTGAGTTTCGTGTGAAATCACAAAACACAATATTATAACTTTATAGCATGATTTATGTGTGAAAAGGGTTTCGGTAACAAGTAAAGAAAGTAACACTAGTAGATAAGTGTTTAATTCAAGTAAGACTAGTAAAGAATGTAAGTAAACTGTTGCTAGTAAATTTAAATTAACGCATGGAAAGTACACAAGTAACAAATGTAAAGTAAATTAGATTGTGTAGGCAACAAAGTAGTAAAAGAGGTCCATCCAGTTAATTTGCAGGAGAAAGTGTGTGTAGGAAAGTAACAAGTTACACTTGTTCAATCTTATCTTTAACTTAAGTGAAACCACGCACACCAAGTAAGTAGATCAACTCAAGTAACGAAAGCAAGTAAACAAAAAGTATTGCATAGTAAGAAGGGTAACAAGTGTGTGATTTAACCAAGTAATGGAAGGAAAGAGTCGATTAAAGCTAATTGAAGTAATATTTTTAACATTACATTTTATATACTTGGTAACTGTTAAGATTGTCACACCTGTGAATAATGTATTTGTTTTTTTTTTATAACTGCTTGTGCATAAAGTAGCTGGATTAAAGCAAGAAGTTGAACGCAAGTAATGTAAAGAAACAAGAATGGAATACACGGAAGTATAGGAAGCAGCTAACGCAAATGTAAAAAAGAAAAGTAATCCATGGAAACTAACAAGTAAACATTAGTATAGAACTTCTAACCCCAACGTTACTTTGTGTCAAACCAGAGAGAGAAACCGAACCACACATTGTACACAATCTGGGAATTTATTTTCATTTGGACCAGAACTCAAGCTGGACACATTGCACGTCTCATTTACAGTCATAAAGTGCACTTGTTTAACACACACACAGTAAACTGTTACAGCAGCAATTCAATTTTATTTGTATAGCGCTTTTAACAATCGTCATTGTCGCAAAGCAGCTTTACACAATCAAAAGAATTATTTAAGTTTGTATGGAATGTGTATGAATCAAAATGGTCAGATCGTCTCTGATGAACAAGCCGAGGGCGACAGTGGAAAGAAAAAATACTCCCTGAGATGGTAATAGGAAGAAACCTTGAGAGGAACCGGACTCAACAGGGAACTCATCACCATCTGGGTGAATTGACCTGCATTCATACTGTGTGTTCGGTGGCAGTTCAGCTATAACAGTTAATGTTAATATTCATCTCTACAATGAGAAAAGGAAATAAAGGGGCTGTTTTAATATAAAACGACAAATTAATACACATCAACGAGCACGAGTTTGTTGCCAAGTCGGGGGGTAAAGCCGAGCATAAACCGGCAAGTCTGAACCAGCAGGCTGTAAAATGAAAGCACATGGAGAGACGCAGGTCCGCGGGTCGTCTCCATCTTCCGCAGGTCCATCTCTATGTGCTTCCTCTGCAGCATTAAAATTACAGAGCTGTATCTTTAGCATTGTCGCTCTATTTGCTGTGCTGTTTACACCAGATCACATCCTCCTGAGAACCTCGTCACGCTCCTGATATCCATCTGCTTCATTTCTCATCCAGACGAATTTAACAGAGCAGTCAATCAGCTGTCGAGCCAAACACCGTCTCCTCCAGCAGTTGATCCGCCCCTCCATCTTCATGCATGCCTTCACTGTGATCCTCCTCATCCTCCTCAGTTCCTCTCATCAGTTCAGCTCCTACAATTCCAATTTCGCTCGTCTCTTCTTCATTGTCTTCGTCTTCCTCCGGGGCGTCGGTGTAATCCGCTTCCTCGACTGTGGGTTCTCCACCTAAGCGCATACACAGTTCACAAACATCAGAATGTCATAGAACAATAACACACACACTGTTCTCAGCACATCCTGAAGTGTTTCCTTCCTCTTGTATTCGTGGTATAATAGACTGAATAATTAACCTCCAGCTGTTCCAGGTGTGGTGGTGGTGGGGTCGGAGGCTGCGGGCAGTGGGCAGCGGTGCTCGCGGTAGTATTTGAGGCGGGTGAAGCCCTTGGCGCAGGTGGAGCAGCGGAAGCGGTAGTTGTTGGTGTGAGAGCGCTGGTGCTCCAGCATGTGTGCACGTCGACTGAAGCTCTTCTGACAGAACTGGCACTTAAACGGCTTAATGCCTACACACACACACACACACACACACAAAATCAATAAGTCATGTACGAGCTAAAACATAGGAGTTAAGGTGAGGGTGCAATTTCCAGCGCCCTCTGCTGGCCACATGCTGAATCACAACTAACTTTTCTCATCTAACGAGGTGGAATTAATATCAGGGATTATTTCAAGATATTGAGAAACACCGGTCTTTAGGGCCACGCCTACTTCAGTGATTGACAGAAATGCAGTGGCCATGCCTTCTCCGTACACATGATGTGTTCAGAAATGAAGTACCTGAGTGAGACAGGATGTGAGCCTTCAGCTTGTCTGGTCTGTTGAACTCTTTGGTGCAGCCGACATGAGTCCTTAAAACACACACACAATAGATTACAACATAATGCAAACAGAATTAGGTAACATTTATTATATAATTAAATTATTAAAATATATCGTCACCGCCAATGATATAAATAATTAAAACAAGAAATGCATGCATTTAATCAAAAAATATTAATTAGAATCGTCTTTAAGTGCGATAAAGCTGGTTTTGCTTGTACAGTTCTGCATCATTTGTTAAAGGCTTGTTTTATTATACATTTTTTTAAATATATTTATGAATTCTGTTCTTTTTTTGTATCATTTTGTTTTGAGGTTTTTTTCCCCCCATTTAAGTTTTTCTTTGTAGTCTGTTTTACTGCACGTTATAATTTCACTGGTCATTATGTTTGTGTTAATTTTATTTGTGCATTTTATAATTTAGATTTATTTTTGTACATCACTCAGTTTCACATATTGTGAATTATTTCATATTAATTAATTAACTTAAGTTTTGTTATTTTAGTTGACTTTTACTTTGAGTTTATTTTAAAGCAGCAAATTGTCTTCACTCACAGACTTAGGGGGAGAGTTGTGCGTGCGTGCGTAACATGATCCAGGGCGTGTGTGAGGTCTGAGCCGTACCTGAAAGGACACTTGTACTTCTTGAAGGGTTCGTGGATCAGCATGTGTCTCTTCACCTTGTCCTTGCGGTTGAACGTGGCTTCACACACCGAACATTTATACGGCTTCTCACCTGCAGCGTGGACGAGCACAAATACCATATTATTGCCAGCAGACACACAAAAATTGTAACTACCACCAATAAACATTAACCACCACAACTAACAGGAATAATAAATAAATCATGCACGTCTCATAAGTACAAATAGTTTACAGTATCTATACCATACAATACTATCTATACCATTATAGAATAACACACAGGAGGGCGCTGTTGGTTTTTCTTGATCGTTTTACAATTTGCTAATAAATCACATGTATTAAAGAATCCGGTTTGTAACTATATTCAATGTTGTAAGACATGCAAGAAGCCAATCAGGTCCTGTTTATGTTTATGTTAACGCAGCTGTAGACAGTCGTTCCCTCACCAGACTCTCGCAATACGCGGTTTATTACATCATTAGTAGAGGCGTCTCTACTTTTCCTCAAAACAACAATTTACACTGCAGATTTTGTATTTTTGTGATTTCATTTTTGTCTCAGCTTCAGGAAGGAGGGGAAGAAAAATAAAAATAGGTGACTGATGAGGGAATTAGTAGAAGTTTAAATCTGCTAAAATAGACGAGAGAAAGTTGTTTTAGTGAACATTCGATTAAATCAACTGTAAATAAACTATATATATTTATCTCAATAAATTAGAATCTCATGGAAAAGTTAATTTATCTGGATAAACACAGTTCTGACATGTACAGACAAAACGTATATATAAAATAATAATAATTATTATTATAATATATGATGTTCATTAATAAACACGACGCGTAACAGTCGTCTCACTCCTGAAGTGCGCAGTGTGATGTTTATTGGATGCTAATGAACACGTTTTATCGCTCGCTCCGTACCCGAGTGGATCTGCGTGTGCAGTTTGAGGTAGTGCTCGGTTTTGAACAGCTTCTTGCAGATCTGGCATTTGAAGCGGCCCACGGCGCCATGAGTGAGCAGGTGTCTCCGGAAATACCGCTCGCACGGGAAAACCTACACACACACACACACACACACACGTGTAGTTACTCAACCCAGCATGGTAACAATGCTAACAATAAATAGATTCATGATGCTAAACGGTGGTCACTTGATATAACTTCCTGATTACTCAAACACACATGGTCTCGTACAAACCTGGAGGAAACACTTCTACACGACAGGCTTGTGCATGTGTGTGAGATGGCGCTCGTACCTTGTGACAGTGTGGACAGGGGAAGTTGTGCGAGGCGGTGAGGATGTGCTGCTCCAGAGCTTCCTGTGTGGAGTATTTACTCTGACACTTATTACACCTACAACAACAACAACAACAACAACAACATCTAAGGCGCAAAGTCTGATTTTAGTTCAATACACATTACAGTAAACCGAGTTGTTCTTTCTTCCTTACAGTGATGATATATCCAAGTTTTTTCCCCCCTTCTTTTCACTTGCTTTTACAGTTTATTTTTAAAGTTTATTGCCCCTAGGGTTAAATTTAGGGTTATATTATCTAACATGATTGTTTAAGGCTACATCCCGTTTCGAGTTTACATCAAAGCCTTTCCCCAATTCTCTGATCTCCATTATCCTTAATATAAATCTGTGCGATTATAATAATTTAGTGACGATGGCCCTCCACATCATCCTGACCTGTAGTAGGCGGTGTCCTTGCGAGTGCTCTGCTGAGGACAGAAGTTGTGCGAGTACTGGTGCATCCCGAGCTCGAACAGAGACGGGAACACTTTGGTACAGAGGTGACAGCGGTACGTCAGGTGCTCCTGGTGAGAACGGATGTGCTCGAGGAAGAGCTCCAGTTTCTGGAAGGTCTGAGAACACGCCTTCACCACACACCTGTACACCTGCATATTTTATAAAAAAAAAATTAATAAATAAATAAATAATAATAAAAAAAAAAACAGTCGTGAAAACAGGAACACATCTCGAACGGAAAGGACACATCAGTGTGTTAACATGGCGACCGCTGTGAAGAACTTGTGCACATGTCTGCTGTACTGTATCTGTATCTCGGCATCGTCGTACCTGCTCGTCTTTGTGCTGGGTCATGTGGGACTTGAGCTGGAAGTAGCTGCTGAATTTGCCGGCGCAGAACTGGCACTGGTACGAGCTGTCGATCTGGAGGAGCTGCTGGTTCTGAACCCGGGCGAATCCTTTCGCCTCGGACTGATCCGGAACGCCGTTACCGTGTTCTTCTTCGTGTGCGTCGGGATGTCGAGCCGTGTTCTCGGAGACCGGCTTCACCGAGACGGGGAGTCTGGACATGGTGCTGTGCACTCCGGCCGGCCACACCTTGTGCGTCTGCATGTGCTTCTTCACGTTGGATTTCTGGGCGAAGGCTCGGCCGCACACGATGCACTGGAACGGCTTCTCGCCCGTATGACTGCAGCACGGAACATAAAGAAAACCTGGTGTAATAATTTAAAGTTCTTTATGAAACTATGACTTGCTCACTTTTACTGAAATAATAAAATATGGTCTCACTTCCTGTAGCCTGAATAACGATGTCTGAGAAGTAATTTTTTCTGGAAACACTGCATACTACTGTACGCTTCATTTCACTACATCATAACCGTCATTATTTATTAGGTGGACTTTGCATAAAATTTACTGCATTTCATCATGAATGCACCTTTTCCTTTAATTCTATTTAGAGAAGATTAATTATTAATTGATTAAATGCTGTTTAAAATAAACCAGGTAAACAATAATTAATTACGACTGTCAGTATTAACATTTTAATTTGTGTTCAAATTGTAATGCGTTAAAATTTCTAGATTAAGCACATGACCAAGATCGACCCTAATGGCTTCCCATAATCGCAGGGCGGTGAGAGATAACGGCATGTTTAACGAGATGACTGAGGAAACATCACCTGGTGCGCCGATCATAAAAAGCTTCTAGATGGAAGTTTGGATAAAACCAAAGTCTTATGCTCGAGCTACATTCAATCGGAAACTATTTATTTATTTAACTACATAATAAGAGGACACTGAAAAAGGCTGTGAACGTGAAATGGTCGGCAGAAGCTACTTTTATTGCACTTACTGGAAAAGACTGGACATCATTAAGTAACCATAACGACCTGTGTGTAACAGCACATCTAAAAACAACAACTACTGCAATCTAATGTTTAAAATTGTAATTATCTAATCTATGACTAATTAACTAGATTAAATTTTTTAATCGACTGACAGCACTAGTAAATGAAATATTTGTTTTGCACATTATTTCTCAGAAGCTCATCTATCCATCTATTAGCTTGTACACCAAAAGAGGGCGCAATCGCACTGCAGGTGCTACGCAGTACCGGATGTCGGATTGTTTTTAGCATGGAATGATTGAAGCGGTATTTTTGACGGCCTTATTCTTTCATTCTCTGTTGGACTTAATTGGTGCGTTTTACACTTATTCATCTGAATCGTGCTGCTTGAATTATTTAAAAAAAAAAAAAAAAAAAAAAAAAACTGTGCAGGAGGAAAAAAAAAAAAGTATCATTAATTACTGATTGTTTAAAAATGTAAGAATCGTGCGTGTTATTTGCCAGCTTGTGGTGTTGGTGTGAGGGCGACTATAATGGGGGCTCAGGATGCGGCAGAGTAACACTTTATACTCATTTACCTTCTGATGTGCTGCTGCAGGTCGAAGTTTTTAGCGAACGCCTTGTCACAGTAACTGCACTTGAGCTTCTGACCTCTGGCTTTGTTTTGACCTGCAGACAGTTTGAGAGTCATTTTTTTTATTAAATTTTTTTTTAAGTTAGGCGTGTGTTGCCATTTTTCTGGCACAGAAATGAGCTGCAAATACTAACCAAATAAAAGGCTCTCAAAAAAATAAAATAAATAATATTATTATTATTAATAATAATTCAAACTGCTACTTTAAATGAAATGAAACGAAACGCAGAGGGTGAAGCCATTGTCTGTACCGTCGTGTCCTTTCTTGCCGCTGCGGGTCTTTTTGGGGATGATGACCTTGTCGTATTCGGTCAGCTCGCTCAGAGCCATGGTACTGCTGCAGCTCTTCAGCTTCGACGCCGCTTTAGCCGAGCTGTACACTGGAGTGCTGCCGAATACTGCAGTCTGACTGTCCACACACTGACCAGCACCACCCAGAGAGAGAGAGAGAGAGTGAGAGAGAAATATAAATCAGGCAGGTAACAAAGTAACTACAAATACAGAAAGAGCCAATCAAGACTGAAAGAAAGCATAGGAAAGAGTTAAAAAGAGCAAGAAAAGAATGAAAAAGACAGAAGAAAGACAGAACACACAGATAGAAAAAAAATGAAAAAAAGGAAGAAGAATAAAACGGTTATATTAATGAGCGAGAGAGAGAGAGAGAGAGAGAACCTGAACAGAATTGAACGGTTGGAGGCCGAGTGTGTGGACTTCCGCGTTTCCTCCTCCAGCCATCGGAGGCAGTGTGCTGTACACCTGCACTACTGAGCTGTTGATACTGGAGGGAACCTGTGCAGAAAGGGGTGGAGCCTGGGCCAGTGGGAGGGCCTGGGAGGCCTGTGGGTGGTGCTGCAGGTATGAGGCTGCACTGGGCATGTTCAAATTGGTCTGGGTAGAGAGGGAGGAAAAAAAAAAATAATAAAAATAAATATATATATAAATAATTTTATAAAAATAAAAATGAAATTACTACATAAAGCTTTTTAAAAGCACAAAGTGATCTGATGTCAGTCTTGGCACAGTTAGCACAGCCACGAGGGCAGATAAACCGTGTGCACGTGTATATATACACACACCTGAGAGGAAGCCTGCAGGGCCGCGACTGGCGTGTCCATGGATGTGAACGCCGAGATGGCAGACATGAGAACCTCGTCGCTCACCAGAACGTTGCCCTGCACCAGGGTGTGTGTGAGCGGTGATGGCGGCACCGTGATGTACGTCGAGACCTGCACAGAGACAAAAACACCAAGACCTGAAGTATATGAAATTAAACCACACCACCTTTAAGTTTCCATCATTTTTAGAATAGTACCTTTTTGGGATGTAATACCTGTAATACACAGAATACCTTGTAATATCTACCTGTCTGTTGACTGGTGGTTGTGGCACAGCGCTGACTGACGGTATGACAGGCGTGTAGGTGTTGCTGGAGGCCAGTGACACAGTGGCGAGCGATGGGGCGTTCTGCTGGCACTGCTCCCTTTTGTGAGTCAAGAATGCCGGCAAGGAGTTGAACTGCTTCTTACACTTCCCACACAGGAAGACATCGTCATCATCTGGAGGGGAAAAAATAAAAAAAATAAAGGAATACGAAAATAACTCCGTATGCTTGATGCAGTGCATTTTCTGGAGAAAGCTTTGGACTGTAAACTGGTAATAATTTAGCTCTAGCACAGCAGGGTTTCCTTACATGTAGATTATACCTGGGCGGGCCGACGCTTAAAAAAAATAATAATAATAATAAAATAAATAAATAAATAAATAAATAAATAAATTTTAAAAAACTGTCCATCTGCCATCCGCGATCGATTAACTAGTAGCGGACAGTTCCCTCTCCCGCTAGTAGAATAAACAGGTACAGGCATTTTGCATTGAATTTAAGCAAAGTAAACGTTAACATAGTGAACCTTAAGATTATTTGTACCACAGATATATTGCAAAAACTATACAATGAAACTACATATGCTACATAGCCTTAATGAGACTCTACTTTTATTTAAATTCATTCAGAATGACGACAAAATCATTATGATTTTATATTTGATATAATAATGAAAGCAAACAGGGTGCGCTATTCTGTATTGGTTTCGGTACAGCTGACACATCAATAGGAGTCCTGGTGTCATCTAAGCCAATTGTCAATTACATATTCATGAAAAGTCGTGGATTATTCAGTGAAACAGAGGCAGAGAAAATCAAATGTTAAGGAACCGGCTACAATTAATTAATCATTAAACTTTTAGCCTTTAAGGTTTAAAACTGAAGCAAAATCGGGGAAAAACATATTGATTTCGAATAGCTATAAAATCGTGAACATCACTTTTAATCGAATCGACACAGCGGTATCATGATATCGTATCAGGTGGTGACTTGTGATTCCCATCTCTATTATTTACTCCTCTCTCATCTCAATCTCATTCCAGTCTGGGTTCTGCACTCAACATAAGGAATCTACTTGATGAAGTTCACAAATGATCTCCTAATGGCTGCTGATGCTGGACTTTTAACTACATTTGTACTGTTTGTTTTGAGCGCAGACACGATCTTGTGTGGAGTTTTATCAAACTGCTTAGTTTCTATTTCACTGATATTCCTGTCTCTCCCTGCCAGCAGTGGTGCTCCCCAAGGCTCTGTCTTAGGCCCCCTAACCATTTCAAATCCATCTCTTTTTGGGTCACATTTTTAGGAAACTCCCCAAAAGTTTTTGTTGTTACGTAGTTTTTTTTGTTGCTGTTTTACGTCTTACGTTCACAAAGCATGATTCTGACCCTTCACAATCTTGTCTCAGCAAACACTTAAATTAAATCTTTTTAACTGTCTGGTTTTAAATGGGTGATGGGGTCAGGGTTCATGCCAGTCAGCAGTACTTTTTTTTTTTATATTTCTCTCTTGGAGCTTCACTTTTTCCATTAACTCTTCGGCAAAAATAGGTGTTTCTTCTAGACAGGCTAATAGATGTTTGATCAATGTTGTTAGTTGGAATGTTAAATCTCTTAACCATCCTGTGAACAGAAAATTCTTATTCATTTGCAACACCAATAAATTAAGGGAGGGGTGGATCAGGCAAGTACATCACTCCAACTTCCGCTCGAAGGCGAGGTGGGGCTGCTATTCTGATTAATAAAAACCTACCATTCGCAGATACTGTGGACCGTTATATTGTTGTAGTTGGGCAAGCATACAAGCTCCCTCTTAATGTGTCCAATGTTTACGCACCCAATTGGGATGATGAAGGTTTTTCTGTCTCGGATCCCAAGATTAGTCTCAGAAAAATTAAATATCCAGGGATTTGTGTAAAACATAACCATGCCGACCTGTACAAGGCAAATTACCAGCTTCTACTTTCCAAAATAAAATTTGATCTTGAACGATGGGACCTTCTACCTCTGCGTGTAAGAATAAATTAAAATGAATCCGTTTCCAAAATTCACATGAATTAGAAGGAATGGCACTTCCAAACCTTCATTATTACTGAGCTGCTAATTATTAATAATGCTCATTATGGTATATTCAGTATGATGTTAATCCTCCCGTTTGGCTAAATTGCCAGGAACAGCCCACATCTTGTTATACACCCAGTTAAAATTTCCAGTTTAGGCAACATTTCAAGCTCACTGCTCCATCTTTGACAGGACCACAGAATGGTCACGGTTTGCTCCGTCCCGTACAGATAATGCTTTCACAGTATGGTATAAATTTTATGGTTAAAAATTTTTTTTTATTTACTCATCATGAGTTTGCCTTAAACAGTAGTTAAATTTAAAATTGTTCACTAGCTTCACTGGTCCAAGTTTACATTTCTAATTTAAAAAAAAAAAATTGCTGGACTTTGATTAAAAAAAAAATATCTTGGTTTTCCTGGAACTTTCTGAAAGTAAATAGCAGTAAGATTGAGGCTCTAGTACTCATAGGTTCAAATGACACTTATCAAGTCTGATAATTCTCAATCTACATTCAAAATGTAAGCGATTCTCAACATCTTATCTTTTTAAATTCCACATTAAAGAGTGTTTCCACTGCTCTGAGCTAGATAACGAGCCACCACATCACCTGGTACAGTGAGAAACCAAAAGTGGGGGTCACAAGCATGACTTAACACTGAAACACCCCACCAATATCAAACCCAGTTTGTTACCATTGACTACATTATTTTTGTACCTGCTAATCACGAGCTTGTGTTTTCCATTGCTCAGCACTGTTAATAACTGAAGCACTACTCACCCATCGCCTGGATGGAGGATCCCGAGACACTCGCAGTGTTGTGATCAGGGACACCAGCTTGACCATCCAGGAAGGACTGGACAGCCAGGACGGTCTGATTGTCCATGCCTGAGAACAGATTTAGACAATTAGCTGATTGAGTCTTGCTAATGTTCATGACTTTTTTTTTTTTAGTTAAGACCCCAAAAAGCCACGGATGGTGGAAAAAAATAAATCCTTAGAAAAACAATAGGGCACATCAGTATTAACAAAGCTATTACATAAGGCTGATATCACAGTGCTTTGCCCGAATTATTTTCTTCTGTTTCCACAAAATGCATAATGATGGCACAAAAAAAAAACAAAAAATTTGGAAACAAAAAGCACAGACAAAAAAAATTAAGTAAAAAACTGTGTGAATTTGTTGCTGGATAATTTATCGAACAATAAGAAAAGTTTAAACCGAAAAAAAAAAAATTTAGAAAGAAGAGCCCCGGTTGGCACGTCTGAGACAGGCTGGTGTGTTGTGTGTTTACAGGCCAACGTATATAAAGTCAAACCTGTGTACTGTAACTGTGTGCGTTTCAGCATTCGGTAAAAATATCACATTGTATTGGAGTTCAGATACACATCCTATTCAGGCAGAAATATTACATTTCTACACAAACTTCTACCAGAGCGGAGCATTTGTCTCAATCACACGACTGCACAAAGTAACTGGTCAGTTATTCTGACCAACATGTTTTCGGTGAGGTTGTGTAGTGTGTGCGGTAGTTTAGTAGGAAGTTTAGGAATTGTGCATTTAATTATGCTGCACAAGATCTTTCCCAGGTGTGATTATCGGGGTCAAATTTATCTCCACTTATGGATTGCCGTTATGAGACCTTGATTCCTGCACCCAGGACCGGATCAAAGAGTTTTAAAACAGTCGACTGGAATTTAAAGCTGGTGTGTTTGATCATTTCGTTCAGGATCCTGTCACGTCCTGAGGATTTCTTTGGTTCAAACTGAAAATGTGTGCGTCACATAGAGTCATACAACAGATTTGATATGCAGTGACATGCTTACACGACTGGCCATGACCTCAATATTAAAAAAAAGAAAATCGTACTCAAAGACTACGCAAATAATAATACAGTGAAACCTCAGATTGTGAGTAACGCGGTTTGCGAGTGTCCACAAGATGAGCAAAGATTTTTTTTTTTATTAATTTTGACTTGGAAAACAAACAAGTCTTGGTTTACGAGTACCAAGTATCGTGTATCACGCATGCGCTTCTTGTTTTGACGCCGAGCGTCACGTGATCACAACTGAGCCAACAATTTTTCTCTCTCTTCTGCTGCGGAATTGTGGGTAATCGTTTCCCCTGCTGGGTCTTAGTGCTCGTCTCTTACTGGTATAATCAACATCCATGCACGCGTGTACTGTTTACTATAACAATGTGTCCACGTGTGTGTGTAAAACATTTTATTTTGTGTCTGTATGTGTGTGTGTACAGCGTGCGTGTAAAGCAAAAGCAAGTCTCATTAGAGACGTTAAAGATCTACTTTCTCTGTCTGTATCAGCTGCTCTTTTTGTCTGTGTGCGCGCGTGTCATTGAACACCGTGACACACACACACACACACACACACACACACAGACCCCTCCTACCTTTTCCTTTTTCCACACACACACACTCTTTCTCTCTGCTCTACACAGAAACACTGCTCTGTCGCAATTCTTTTCAAAGGTAAAGTTCAGGTTAATTTGTTTTATTTTTACAATCGAGTGTCATTAGAGAGATTTCTTATTTATTTTTCCGATAAAACAGTGTTTCCGTTGTGTGTGCATGTGTGTAAAAAGAGTGGAGGAAGGGTAACTGTGTAAGACAAGAAAGGGGGAGACGGGAGCTTACTTTAGATTCACACACACACACACACACACACACACACACATACACAGCGCCTGCGCGCACAAATGGAAACACTTATCTGTCAGGATTTATTTTTACTTTTTTTTAGGTAGGTTTGTTTTATTTTTAATTTATATTTTCTATTAATTATTTTTATGTATTTATTTTTTTGGGCTGTGGAACGAATAATTTGAGTTTCCATTATTTCTTATGGGAAAATTCAATTTGGTTTACAAGTGTTTTGAAATACGAGCCACTTCAAGAACAAATTATGTTCATAATCCAAGGTTCCACTGTAATGGCTAAAATGCTCTAAGCTTTAAGACATCTACACAGAGATCAGATCTAGTGGTTGTGCCAATTTGTATACATTTCTGAGCTAACATTTACTAATAAGTTCTAATACATGTACAGACTGGTTTAAAAAGATATCAGCCCCAGCCTTGTGTATCACTTCTTCATACCATTTGGTGCTTTCGCCTGCCATGAGGAAGACCCGGGTTCGATTCCCACCCTATTCCCAAACCCCAGCCACCAAATGCAGTGCCGGTCCTCAAGTCAGGATAAAATGGGAGGGTCGCATCAGGAAGGGCGTCCGGCATAAAAACCTAGACTAATTGTTAAATAGTAGTTTCATTAGAATTGCATACATTTAGATCACTCTGTCACTCACTGACTCTCTGTACAGGGTTGTGGGAGGCCTGGAGCTTATCCGGCGGGGCACCCTGGACAAAGTGATAATCCATCATGGAACAAAAAACACACACCATGGGAAATTTGGAAATGGTTATCACATGTCTTTAGACTGTAGGATGACTCGAACCCTTGACCCAGGAGGTGTGAGGCCACAGTGCTAACCACAACACCACCATGTTTCATGTCAGTTATGAACATAACAGAATAAGAAAAACAAGAACAAGTCCACTCACTCATGAGCGACGTTTTATTCTTGCTCGTGATCTAAAATGCCAGTGTGCGGCGGATTCCTAATGAGAAAATTCAATAGGAATCTCGTCAGATAAAGCTTGTTCACTCGCAAGCGAACGGAAACAGCGATCAATGAGCGGCAATCAGTCCATCGATCACTCGTTATATCATTGGCCTAATCTACACAAGTGATATCTAATCAGCGAAAGAGCTCAGCGTGAACAGATGGATCGCGTGCGCTGGAAAATGACATACTTTATAACACCTGACCTCCATTTACTGTAGAAGTGTCTCACAAAGACAAATAAGTGTGTATGTTATATCTGTTACTTTTAGAAACCTAATCATAAATGTAGTCATGAAAAAAAAAAAAAAATCACATATAATGAATGCACACAAGGCAGCATTTTTTTTTCCGTCAACCGCTATTATATGCAAAGTGCTCCAAGGCAAAAAAGATTTTGCAAATTAATTTTCATGCCCGCTCTCTCTCTCTCTCTCTCTCTTTCTGTGTGTGTTTACCTCCTTCTTTGGCTTTTGCACTTCTCTTAATCCCATCATGCAGGGCAATAAAGGTATGCGACATGAGCACATTTAATTTCCCCCCATTAGTCCTGGGCAAGCCCAGAGGTGTGCTTTAATAAGGATCAATGGCACTTTATGTGGGGCAGGACCTACTTCACTGCATGCAAATTAAACCCCAACACTTACAGAAAAAAAAAAAAAAAAAGCGCACTGGATTTAATTAAAAAGAAAACGTAAGACCGCAGGCTCTGGAAATTCAATTAGAGGGCTTATGCGTAGGACGGCTTTGCCTTTTTTGTGTTGCCTTACCGTTTGTGTAATGGGGTTTTCATATTAAAAATCAATACGGAGCTTGAATTGGAGGAATCACTGATCTTTATGCGTGTGTTTGAATCAATTTGAGGACTAGTCCATCAGCCCCGCTGTTGCGAAGATGAGTGCTGGGAAACAGGGCCATCATACTGATAAGAAATGGCAGCTCTCAATGAACAAATTTGGCATGTCGAAGATAAAGAATGGATGCTTTCATGGAACAGCTTGTTCATAGCACGACTCAAATGATCCTCACTGTTAGTTATGATGACTGTTTCGCCGACAATCTTCTGCATCAATGGTAGGGTCATTATTCAAAAGAAACACTTCTGTCCCATAGAATACGCAACGGCAGTAAGTGAACGACTCGCGCTTAGTTACTGAGCTTCTTTGACAATCTAACGTGTGCTGAGGTATAAGCATGTGGTTTATTGGGGGAAATCCAAGAATTCTAATCATCACAACAGGGTGGATCTAATTTACACATAACTCTTAAAGCTCAGAGTGTTTTAACAATTGTTTTTTGTTGTTTTTTTTGTTTGTTTGTTTTAATAAACGCATCCTGTATAGGGCTCAGTATAGACTGACGTCCTTCTTTTCGGCACAAAACAGTCAATATAATAAATTGAATTTTAGATCATTTTAACCAACTACAGTATACAAACAGCAGAAATGCACATGATCAGGTGTTTTTGTTTCTGGACATTTCTATTTCATTTTTGCAAATATTTATGCATATTTATGGACATTACATCTACACATTCGTGCAGATTTGCACACTCTCTGGACATTTCTATTTCAATTCTATTTCAATTCAGTTCTCTTTTTTTCTGTACATAGTGTAAATCTACTATTAAAGTTTTATATATTTGTATAGCTACTGTAGACGTTTTATTTATATATTTTATATTTTTTTCTTATCATTTATAGCTATGTTTTCAATAGCTAAAGTTTTTCTACGTTTTATTTCTTATTTTATCCCATAATTTATTTCTTATTGATACAACTGGTGGTCACAGGGGGTCATATAAGCATTTCACTGCATATCGTACTGTGTATGACTGTGTATGTGACAAATAAAAATTTACATTTTTGAATTGTGTTGTTGTTTTCGGTTGTTTCTGTGAAAAAATTAATTATACACAAATATGCTCATTTTGAATTTGACATTTTTGAGACATCATTCCCATATTCCAGTAACAGTAAAATTGACCCTTTATAAATATAATAACTTTTGTTCTTATTGGATATATCCAAAACCCAAAATACACAGTTTGAAGTCTGAAGCCTCCCCGTTAACACACACCTTCCAAGGCTTCCATATAAGCGCATACTGTTGGTGACGTTGCTTCCTGTTTTTCCTATCGTTGCCGCGAAAGTTTCGCGTTTGTATCAGCGTTTAAATTATATAGCTTTTCCATTTATACAATAATACGTTAATTAA
>JAQMYJ010000015.1:24981021-24993125 GCA_030014305.1 Clarias laeviceps | reverse complement strand
AGTTTTGTCTTAAAACGACTCCAACGTGTTAAAATTCACTTAAACCACTTCAGCGCTGTTATTTCAGCCAAAGTGAAGATATGAACTAATCCCAGTAAACATATTCAGTTTATCTTTTCTAATTAATATCTATTGGTGCAGGTGTTTGTGTACATTGAGACAGTAGCACATTAGTAGATTATTTTAAAGTAGATTATTAGATCCGCTACATAACTGTTCATAACATCACTTTTACTCAACATTTAGATTTCACTGATGGTGCAGATTAAACTTCAGGCAGAAATCTAAGTACTTCAGAAGTCTTATTACATTCTGTCCAGACAGTTTTGTGTGATGCTGTGACAAAAATCTGTTTGGAGAGACAGACAGAAAACTGCTCTGAGTCTGGTTTCGGGTCCTTCAATGTATAAAAACATAAAGATATTGAAAGAGCCAGTTCTGATCAATGTTCAGACAAAACCTTTCTTCTATTCGTATACAGGTAGACATAGAGCTGTACAGTGCTGTTTTTCCCCTCCGAGCCTGAAGGTGTCGCTGCTGCCCATAACGCGTTTCCGCTCCAGAAAACACCGAAGGAGAAATAAACTTTGCAGGGCGCTTACAGTCCTGCTAACATTATACTTCATAAATAAGACTTTCTTTGGAATAAATTTAGCTCTTAAATCACTATGGACGTCGGTGAGCTGCTGAATTATCAGGTAAAAATCTGCTAAAGTCATATTAACGGTGCTACATTCATGCTTTTCTAGATTCGCCGGCGAGTTTATGTGCGCTAGCGTGCTTTGCGGCTAACAACATGAGGGCCGTATTTCAAACAGAGCTACCTTCCGTACAGAAGTGACCTAGCTTGCGTTTTCTCGTAATGGCGTACACGGAATATGTAGTGCACTACGTGGTATAGCTGGATGTATTCGGGATTCAGCCCGCATCCAGCATGGGGATCTGACACACAGTATTGTTTTAAACGTCATTTTAAAGCAGCTGGAAATATTAAGTGAAAGTTAAACAGCATACAAAGTTTAATTAAAGTATTAATGATGCCGGTTATAAACTAGTTTTAATTGTGTAGTTTGGTTTTAATTCGAATTAAAATGACTGTGCATACTGATTATAAAATGCAGTGAAGTGTTTTATTGTGAAGTTAAAAACTCTTAGTGTGCTGTTATAGGAAAATATTCAATGTCAGGGTGATGTGGCGAATCAGAGCTTGAAGTTATTTTCCTATATGTAACAACACAAACCACAATAGTTCTTGTCCTGATTTGTGGCCTCGAACCTCCAGGGTCGCGGGTTCGATTCCTAGAAGATGAACAGTGAATGAATAAAAGAGTTCTTCTCTCACCAGTATTTATTTATTTCCTTATTTGTTGTTTAATAAGACAAAGTATAAAGTCCTGATTCCTGAATATTCCCCTCGTCAGTGACACAGGAGACTCCTTCCGTACATAAACCTTAAATACGACTTATTGCCTTCTTAGTTAGACATAAACAAGTCACAGTCTACATCACAGAATCTATAAAACATGTTAATATAAACTTGTGATACATTTCGCAGAAGCAGCTTTACAGAATCAGAAGAAAAATTGGGACACAAATCATTGCCACATAGTTACTTTCATTTTTTTATTTGTTTACACATAGTGCGTACCTTTGACTTCTTTAACTCCTTGACCGCACCTTTCTCTGACAGCCCGAGCGTGGAGGCAAGCGCTCGAGGGAGGACGCCAGCTCAGACGAGACTCGGCCCAAGAAGACATTGAGCAGGGAGCCTCCGAGACCGGCTGGGCCGATTCCAGAACCCATGCCGGAAGACCCGGAGAACAGAGAGAGGATCTTGGAGAAGCTCATGGACCAGGACGAGGTGGACCCTGAGGTGCTGTCTCGCGCTGCTGACTCGTTTATACTGTTTTTATTTAAAAAATTTAAATAAAATGTATATATATATATATATATATATATATATTTGTCTGTGCCTGTCGCAGGGCGAGCCGGTGGACGAGGGCACGGTGAAGAAAATGATCCTGACCTTCGAAAAGAGGTCGTACAAAAACCAGGAGCTCAGGATTAAATTCCCTGACAATCCCGAGAAGTGAGTTAAAGCTATGAACACCGTAGCGTTTCCTGGTTTTGCAGCACGCCAGTCTTGTTTCTGATCAGAAACCTCTTCCTGCAGGTTCATGGAGTCTGAACTGGACCTGAACGACATCATCCAGGAGATGCACGTGATCGCAACCATCCCTGAGCTGTACCACCTACTGGTGGAGCTGAACGCTGTGCACTCTCTGCTCGGCCTGCTGAGCCACGAAAACACAGATATCCTTTCTCGCGTGTCCTGATTTGCAGGTCAGGAGGTAGCTGATGGATCAGGGAGCAGAAACAAGATATAAAAAGTGGAGTGTGTTTAAATTAGTAGGTGACCAATCAGAAGGTGAGTTCCATGCAGAACACGGTAGTTCTCCTTAACCCAGAGCACATATCTCTATCGCTGTGGTGGACCTGCTGCAGGAGCTCACGGACGTCGATACGCTCAACGAAAGCGAGGAAGGAGCCGAGGTCCTCATCGACGCCCTGGTGCGGAAATCCACACGCTCCGTCAAACTCGTTTATTTATTTTTGAAATAACTGTCTTTTTCTGACCTTTGGTGGTGTTGATGTCTGTATCAGGAATAAGACACACCTCCTGGGGGCTTATCCAGATCTAGAGAGAATTGCCCTGAATGATCTCCAAACCCTTCCAAATTTTTTTTCTTTTCTTTTTTTCTGAAACAGGGTTTGGAGATCATCCAGAGCAGTTCTTTCTCTAGATCTGGATAAGCCCCGCCCCCAGGAGGTTCATATTAGTGCATGTTTCTAGGTGGTTAAGTTCCTTGAGAATAAAGCTCATTAGATGTTTATGAAAAATCTTAGAAAATCCACTTTATTATATAAACTTTTTTTTTTTAAACTAGCATTATTTAATGATCTGAGAAGATAAAGTGCTTGAGTGAAGATTTTTTAAAAGCCTGAACGCAGCCCGAAAAAAAACAAAAAAAGAAAAAAAAACATAAAAACCAATTTCCTCTACTCTTTCAATTTCCCTGCAATTTAATAACCATTAGCGATTGATCTGCGGTTCTAAGTTAGGAGCCAGCATCGTGTGTGTGTGTGTGTGATGACATTTAGAAAAAGGCGAGCCGCTGATTGGAGCGCGGCGGGAGAAAAAAAAATCAGGATGTTTTTCGGAGCAGGAGCGAGGGACGGCGTCTTGCTGTGGAGTTTCTGATGTGTGCGAGCGCTGACGTGGAGATGCGAGACGCGACAGGAAATTGGCGCTGTTGTGATAGGCGCTGAGTTTTGTGTTTAATTTTTAACCAAGAGTCAATTGCATTCTTTTTTTTTTTTTTTTTTTTTTTCTAAAGATGTGTTTTCTTATATGACAGAGAGTTCCCTGGGGCTTTAATATCTGCAAACAGCTTCTAGTATTAAACAATAAATAAATAAAATAAACATTGTTATGCTTTGTCGTTTAATAACTGTTTACCGGTGACTTGTTCAAAAACGCACGCAAAGCTTACATTTAATTAGAACTACAAACAAAAAAAAACATTCTTTTTTTTTTTTTCTGTGTGTGGGGGCGGATCCAGTTGTGGAACGATCGACAGCCGTGTCTCCACGGCAACAGTGTATCTTTGGATTATATGTTTCCGCTGCGGAAACATTCATACCCATGCATGAAGTCTGTGGATGTAGTGTGCACTGAACAATTTGTGACGTTTGACTTTTTAAGTTGTTTATCTGTTTGTTGTTGTTTAGCTGGAGGGCCAGGTGGTGGCGTTGATGGTGCAGAACATGGAGCGGCTGGACGAGACGGTGAAAGAAGAAGCGGATGGAGTTCACAACACACTAGGTACGACGTGATCGCTGTCGTATTGCGACCTGAGAACCTGATCAGTTTAGCTGTTAGTTAGTGTGTTTAAGCGCTGATCCCGGATCTGTCCTAGTTCTCTCAACTGATGTTTATTAAAGCCTTGAAGCTGACTCGAGATCAGCAGATTCTGTAACTGCTTAACCATCCTGTAGAACTGTGTATCTTCTCCATCATTCTTTCTTCTCATTTCTATCAATCTGTCCATCCATCCATCTGCCATCCTTTATTCCCCGTCTTCTTCCCCTCAGGAGATTTATGGTACCTGTGTGTCAGAGGAAACCCTGCTGCTCTGAGTCTTTTACATCCCTCTCTATACCTCCTCCTCCTCCTCCTGTCTCTCGCTCGTGTGCCGCTGTGTGATGGAGTTATCAGGGGTCTCTGTTTCTTTCTAAAGGAAACGACTCCTCCCTGTGTTCAGTCATAAAGCTTGCTGCTGCGTTCTATCTCTCTTCTCTCTCACACTTTAAATCTCTTTTCTTTTCCCTCTGGAAATCTGTACGGTGCCTGAGCCTTGCTGAGGGAGGTGGGGTTTGAGTACGTACAATTCCTTATTGAAGGGGTGTGGCCTGTGTATCTTTCAGTCTCAGTGAAATGGGTGTGGCTTGTTTATCTGTCAGGCTCAGGGAAGGAGGTGTGGCCTGTGTATCTTTCAGTCTCAGTGAAATGGGTGTGGCTTGTTTATCTGTCAGGCTCGGTGAAGGAGGCGTGGCCTGTGTATCTGTCAGGCTCAGGGAAGGAGGCGTGGCCTGTGTATCTGTCAGGCTCGGTGAAGGGGTGTGGCCTGTGTATCTGTCAGGCTCAGGGCAGGAGGCGTGGCCTGTGTATCTGTCAGTCTTAGTGAAGGGGTGTGGCCTGTGTATCTGTCAGGCTCAGGGAAGATGTTTGGCTTGTGTATCTGTCAGGCTTAGGGAAGTAGGCGTGGCCTGTGTATCTGTCAGGCTCAGGGAAGATGTTTGGCTTGTGTATTTATCAGTCAGTGGAGGAGGCGTAGCCTTTGTATCTATCAGTCAGTGGAGGAGGTGTGGCCTGTGTATCTATCAGTCAGTGGAGGAGGCGTGGCCTGGTATATCTATCAGACAGTGGAGGAGGCGTGGCCTGTGTATCTGTCGGGTTCAGGGCAGGAGGCGTGGCTTGTGTACCTGTCAGTCTTAGGAAAGGGGTTTGGCTTGTGCATTTGTCAGGCTCAGGGCAGGAGGTGTGGCCTGTGTATCTATCAGTCAGTGGAGGAGGCGTGGCCTGTGTACATGTCAGGCTCAGGGAAGGAGGCGTGGCCTGTGTATCTGTCAGACTTAGGGGTGGAGGGCTCTGTGTTTCTGTCAGGCTCACTGAAAAGGGGCCGACTTTTCTCTGAAATGTTCTTTCCTTTCCCAATATAGTGTATCTACATGCATACTAATAATAATTATTAATTTAATTGATGTATATTGCTAACATATACGCCATGCTGTACATTATATTGAAGCCTTTAACTTACTTATACTTGTACTACAGTGTGTGAATACGACCATGTAAATATTCGTACGGTATCTCGCGACGCTGCGCGGAATACATTACACTCATCGCACTCCTAATCATATAAACTGCCTTAAGTGCATCTTTTCAACATTGTGTTGTTGATTACACACACCCCTACTGTGCACACACACTGACTCTTACAGTCTTCTATAAAGAGCGCTTGTTGCACGCGGTTTTATTTTCCTCCTGAAAGCTCGTCTACACAAAGCTAATCTCCAGACCTCCAGCTGTTTCAGGCAGACGTTCCTGCACTCATCCGTTTTCGTTTGTTTGTGTGGCACCAAATCGGCGAATCTGATTTGCACAAACTGGGTCAGCGCTGCGGAGAACTGTGTGTGTGTGTGTGTGTGGGTTGGTGGGTGGGTGGGTTGGTGGGTGGGTGGGTGGGTGGGTGGATGTGGTGATTTAGTTAAAGTGGTTTTCAGCAACACCAGCATTTAATGTTTAATGTTCTGCTGGAGAAAAGAAAAAGCCCTGAATGTGTTACAATCACACACACAGACGCAAACACACACTATTCCCAGGGCTTTATCGTCTTCGCAGTGTGAATGTAATCTGTCACCCACCATGCAGTCCACACACATGCACACACACGTCTGTATAACCACACACTGCTGCCTGAAAGTGCTTTTGTGTTTCACAGCAGTCTGCAGCTCATGTGCGTCTTAGAAATTTATAGGACGAACTCTTCTGGACCTGCATCTCCACACTGTTGTAAATTCTCACAGGAAGTGTAATTAGATCACAGGCGAAGCAGAAACCCCGCGTTTTCCACTCTACACACCTGACTACAGTGCTCGACTATACTATGGATAAGAAACAAAACACCACAGGATGTGGAATTATCGACAATCAGTTTGGTCTGATGGTGTTCTGACAGGAAGAGAAACTAATTTCTGTGTGTTTTGTTTGTTTATTGATTAATTTTTTTCCTCCACTATTGCATGCCCTGAAGATGTGGATGAAAAATAAAATCCTAAAATAAAGTGATACATGAAAAAGGATTAATTTTCAATAAATACTTACACTACCATGGAAGTGGGAAGACAGAACTCGGAATTACATCTTTCTTTTTTTTTTTTTCTCCACCAAGTTGCAAAATAAAAAAAATAAAAAAAACGTTAAATGTTTTCTTCCACAGTCCAAAGACATGTAGGCAGAGGTGGAGCTCGACCTCCGAATTGGTCAGCCAGGTTTGATTCCTGGTTCTTTTCAGTAACCTGTGTGTGTGTTTGCTGTTACAGCTGTGGTGGAGAACATGGCTGAGTTCAGACCGGGTCTCTGCACAGAAGCCGCTCAGCAGGGACTCATGCAGTGGCTCCTCAAGAGGATTAAAGTAAGAGAGCAGGATAAGACTTAAGACTTAAACTCAGTGCTTATACACTCAGTGATCTGTGTGTGTGTTTTCTGATGCATATTATGTCATCAGCTACGTTTACAAGAACAGTGTTTCATTCCTGATTTGAGATTTCAACATAACTGTTTCACATGTGTTCACATGCTCAAATCAGAATGGATAATTTTTCGGCATGCATTTAAAAAAGTGTTTCTGCCTGCTGCGGAGAGTGTGATCTGCCGGAAATATAACAGAAGAAGAAGGTGATGTTGGACCAGACTTCCCATCTTCCCTGATAAACCTTTCCTTATAACCTGCGTTATGATTGGTTACGAGCATTCAGTCGTATCTTTGGTTGGTTAGATGCCTTACTGCAGGTGAAATGGCGAGCCAATCAGATCTCCTTCCTCCTCCAAAAACTTGTGACATCACCTAGTGGTGCCTCGACATGAGGCAAACGTGCAGAAAGAGTACGTTTATTCCAACTAGACAGAAACGATCAGATCAGAAGTGTTTGCATGTCGAATATTTACCTGCTGAACAGATTATCATAGGTGAACACCATCACTCTCATTCCCGTAGAAGAAATGTTCCCTTTAGGTCAGGCATTACATAATTCTTATATTTTAATCTATTTATAGTTCTGATGTTGGGGGACATCCGTGAAGTAAGTTCCTCTTCTCACAGTAATTCCCTCTCCAAATCCTCCTTTTCTTGTTGTAAAGTTAATCAAACAAAATTAAAGTCTGTAAAACTGGTCACTACAGGTAACTCTGCTGTCCTCATTAAAAGGTCAGACCTGAGCATCGCTCTCATTTCAGCTCGATTCGGTTATTATAAGGCGAAATAACATAAATTAGAGTAGTAATTGAAAGCGTGCTTGGATCACAAGTGTGCCTTTCATTTTCATGCAGGCGAAGATGCCGTTCGACGCTAACAAGCTGTACTGCAGCGAGATCCTGGCCATCCTCCTCCAGAACAACGACGGTGAGTCCAAATAGCTTTGGCTCATCATCTTTAAACTTAAACATCTGCATGGCCCTGATGGGTGCCAATAATTTTTCACCCCCAGTATAACTGCATAAATGTTTTGTTTGTTTAATTTGAATCGTGCCTATTACACAGGATGACAGACAAATGTGCTTCTTAAATAAGGTGGAGCATCCTAGCTAGCTAAGCAAGCTAGCAGTTAAGCAAGCTAGCAAAGCTTACATTTTTACAACATGACGTTCAGTGTCTTGTGTTAGCTAGCTAAATTTAATCTCGGAAATAACTAGCAACAGATTTGTAGTTGAATGTTGCTAGCTAGCAAAGATGATTAGCAAAGCCTTTTATGTAACGGGGAAACCTAGTCGTTAACTAACAAAATGTAATCACGGTTTAGCAAACCGACAATTAGCAAAACACAGTTAGCTGACTGTTTAGAAAGCAAGCAAAATGGTGTAGCAACATAGTTAACGCCTTGTTGCTAATGTCACACCATTGTCAGCTTGCTAAATAAAATTTTAGAATTGACTTTGTGTAATAAGATTAGACAAAGGGGGAAAAGAAAGCATGCTAGCATATTTAGCTAGCAAGCAGTACATGGCTGTACATTCCTTCTCTTCCATCACCACATTCTCTGAAATATTTTTTTTGTGTTTGCTAAATAAATTTAATCAAGGAAATGATTTCTGGCAAGTTTGACTCATAGCAAAGCAACAAGAAGAGCTAGTTCGCTATCAACAAGTCATTAGCTTGTATAGCAAGTTAACTTATGACTTACACCTAGCGTGTTATGCTAACTAGCTAAATTTAGCCCCTGAAACAACTTTGGCATTTTACAAAAAAAACAAAAGCTTCTCTTTTTAATGTGATGATAAGATTTTATTTTATTTTAGTAAGTGTCCTTATTAAAGTGTTCATGCTAACATTGAGGTAATTGTGAATATTTATAAATGTGTAATAAATGTAAATAAATATAGATGTTTATAGTAGTTTTTTATGAGAAAATCAAATGAAATTAAGAGAATAATAAAAAAAAATCCCCACAGAATGTTAGTGTTAGCATTAGCATTTACCACAGGATTTTACTTAAAAAAATCTGGCCGCCATTTTAAGAGCTGCATGTTGTCACGGTAACAGTTTTAACATTGATGCCTATAGGAGCCGATGGAGAATCTTTTGTTCTGTGTCTGTGTGCGTGGTTGGCGTTTTTTGTAGTTATATTATTGCTGTTGTAGTTATTATACAATACACATCTAAGTGGAATTTTTTTTATATCTGTGTCTTTGCCGACGTTTCTCTCACCCATTTATCGGGTGGAAGCGAAGGAGGCGCGGCTTCTGCGCCTGTTTGAGGCCTCTGGTCGCTAACAGTCTTAGCTAGTGACCTGAGGTATGTATTACCAAAAAAAGGCGTGGCCGTTGTACTCATTTCAGTGAAGTGGGCGTGGCCTTTGTATTCGTCTCACCAGAGTTTTAGATGTTTTAAATCCCAAATAAATTTCAAACAATCTTTATAGATGCTCAGGTTGCTCAGTTAGAATATTTTTACGTGTTTAAAATGTTTTAACTTTAAATTATCTTCACATAAATATCAGTCACGGGGTGAAGTAGGCGTGGCCTCGGTGTTGGTCAGTCACAGTAAAGGAGCCGTGGCGATTTTACAGGAGAATCAAAAAACAAATAAAAAGAAATTCCTTAATTTTCCTCTCTCTCTGGTCCTTAGTGTCCTCATATGTCTCTCTATGTGTCTCTCTATGTGTCTCTCTCCATCTCTGTCTCTTTCTGTATCTGTCTCTCAGGCACCAGAGAGCTTTTGGGTGAACTGGACGGCATCGATGTGCTCCTGCAGCAGCTCTCGGTGAGTTATCTCTCCTGTGCATGTGTGTCTCTGTCTCTTTGTGTCTCAACCCCAGTAGATTCAGAGCAGTCTCTCTCTTCATTCCTTTATTCGCCGTCTGTTTTGCACAAAGCTCCTGTACTGCTCCATATATCCAGGCAAATCTCCATAAGAACTGCAGACCCCCTGGCAGCTATAAACTGTTGCTTTACTCAACACAAAAACAAGGCAAAAGGAAAATAAAGACACCGAATCATTCTGCAGAAGAACTGCAGCTTTGACTCGTGCTTTCCTCCGCAAAGCACATACACAGACACACACACGACCCCAGCGGCTAATAGACGCTGTACTAAGCTGCAATAAAGCCGTTGGTTTATCATTTATTATATCATTATGTCGCTGTGTGTCAGGTGTTCAAAAGGCACAACCCGTCCACGCCCGAGGAGCAGGAGATGATGGAGAACCTGTTCGACGCTCTCTGTTCCTGCCTCATGCTGCCGGCCAACCGCGACCGCTTCCTCAAGGGGGAGGGGCTCCAGCTGATGAACCTCATGCTCAGGTTTGTGATTGGCTGATGATCTTGGTGCGTGTGTCATCATTTAGGCGTGCCATAGTTATGTCCTCTTAAATCTGTGCGTATTATTATTATTATTATTATTATTATTAACTGTTAAAATTCTCATAAAAGAAATCAAGGGCATGAGGGTGTTATGGCACTGAACATAAAACAGCAGGGTGTAAAATAAGTCATACTGGCGGCTGACGAGAAAAGGGAAGCGAGGCCGTTTTGCTGAGGCGGGTCGTCCGTCTCGTCTGGATTTAGACGTTCATTGCAGTTGAGCAGGGACTCTAGCATCCTTCAAACAGCTTTCTGCTTCACATATCTCATCTCTCTCTTACACACACATGCATACACATTTTCCTCCTTCCTCCTCTCTCTCTCTCTCTCTCTCTCTCTCTCTCTCTCTTTTCTTCCCTGCGTCCTGACACCTGAACCGTCTTTGCCGTGAGCTCGATAAACAGTGCCGTTCATCATCTCCGGATGAGGAGAGTGGCAGCATGACAGACAGCTACATTTCCCAGAGTGCCACGTTGCTCATCGGAGAGCTCTCATACATCGCTGTTTGTGCCGCTCGCTTGCCGGACTTTCAAATAATTGATCGTGTTTGCTTTGTTATGATGCGCAAAACTGTTTTTCATATTCAGAATGGATTGCTCGTAAGGACAAAGTGCCCGTAGTATGTCATGTAGAAATATCTGACAAGGAGTCTACTACGTTTCTACTCCAGCGACAGTAATGATCATATAAAACCATAAAAATCTATATGTTTGTAGTAGGGACGGGAATCACCAGGGTCCACCTGATACGATATTATCATGATGCTTGGGTGCCGATTTGATTCGTTTTCTCTAAATATCACAAATTTGTATATATATCCCGATTTGATATTAGGTTAATTGTCCAGGTTCCAGGTTCGCTCTTACCACACAGGATGGTGTGCTGCCTGCCAGTGTGCGAATAGCTTAAAGTGCACCACCTGCAGGATTCTAGAGGAACAGCAACATTTTACCACCTCCAATTGAAACATATATGAATAAAAAAAAATAGATTTTGGGCAGTCTATTTTGGTAAACAGTGCATTACAGTACCCTGTGTATGAAAAGATAATACCCAAAGCACACGATGATGTTTGCAGCTAGTGCAGTGTTTTTTTTTTTTTTTCAGGACTTAATGCATGAAGCGAGTTGAAGTGACAGACTGGGTAAATAATGTGACATTGAGAAAACAGTCCTGTAATGCACTGTGTCCTGGTTCATGCTCTTTTGTTATTGTGTGTGTGTGTGTGTGTGTGTGTGTGTGTGTGTGTTTGTGTGTGTAGAGAGAAGAAGTTGTCTCGGACTAGCGCCCTTAAGGTCCTGGACCACAGCATGATCGGCCCCGAGGGTGCTGACAACTGCCACAAGTTTGTAGACATCCTGGGGCTTCGCACCATTTTCCCGCTGTTCATGAAGACGCCGAAGAAGATGAGGAAGGCTGGAGTGTCAGACAAGGAGCATGAAGGTATCCCATAATAACCTTCTTATCTCCCTTATCCACTTTCAGATACTTGGTCTCGACCAAGGAGATGAAGAGGCGTGGTCTCTTACTTAACAGTTCCAGTAGAGGAAATTAGGAGGCGTGGCCTGTTTAACAGTTTAACAGTTCCATTAGAGGATATGAAGAGGCGTGGCCTGCTGCTTAACAGCTCCATTAGAGGAGATGAGGTGCGTAGCCTCTTGTTTAACAGCTCTATTAGAGGAGAGGAGGGGCGTGGCCTCTTGTTTAACAGTTCCATTGGAGGATATGAAGAGGCGTGACCTGTTGCTTAACAGCTCCATTAGAGGAGATGAGGGGCGTGGCCTCTTGTTTAACAGCTCTATTAGAGGAGAGGAGGGGCGTGGCCTCTTGTTTAACAGCTCTATTAGAGGAGAGGAGGGGCGTGGCGTCTTGTTTAACAGCTCTATTAGAGGAGATGAAGGGCG
>JAQMYJ010000015.1:24911100-24938756 GCA_030014305.1 Clarias laeviceps | reverse complement strand
ACACAATGGGCAGCACATTGAACACATTTTATAACTTATTTATAACATTTTATAACTTATTAATAAACTTGTAAATATCTGTCTGTGTAAACTGTACACACAATCATTCACCAGCACCACTTGCACGTTACAGGAACTCGGCCACATCCCCCATACAGTCCTGACCTCCCTGAAAGCCATTTCCACATGTTTGAGCCGTTAAAGGAGTTCCTGGGAGGCCAGTGTTTCAGACGTGTAGCAATGTGAGAAAACGTCCAAGCACTAGTGAAACACTGGGATAAGTGCATTATTCTAGCAGATTATATAGAGAAATAAAGGGAATGTGTTTTACTCTCAGAAATGTGTTCTGTTAATCAAAAGTTCTGCTTTGACTTGAACACATGTATATAAATTCAATTGAATTAGATTCTATTCGTATAGCACTTTTATTAATTGTCATTGTCTCAAAGTAAATTATGGAAGTTTGTAAGGAATGTGAATGTGTATGAATCAGAATGATCAGTTCGTCCCTGATGAACAAGTCGTGGGCGACGGTGGCAAAATAAAGTCCCTAAGACGGCAATAGGAAGAAACCTTGAGAGGAACCAGACTCAACAGGGAACCCGTCCTCATTTGGGTGATGAATGTGTTTTTACAGAGATCGTCTGTATGAGTGATGTCAGCCCCGCTCATGAAGATCTTGTTTGTGGCTGTTGTTCTTGATTCTGATTGGCCGGATGCTGTCTATTACATTTCAGTGATGCTAAGAAATCTGTTACACTCGTTCTAAACACTCGTACCTTGTTGATCACCTTATACAGTAGATGTGCAGTCAGGGACAGACGCCCATTTTGTGTGTGTGTGTGTGTGTGTGTGTGTTCTGATATCTGTATTCTTCTCTCAGCCTCGTCATTTATTACAGTTTACTCCTGCGCCGAGTGTCACGGGAGGACATCATAAGCTCTGTTTTGAGTCGATTATGTAAAAGACATATGGTGTAATTAAGAGCGTAATGATATATAATCACGCCGCGAAACATCATTGTGCTTTTGCTGATGAGAATTTCATCTCTTCCTGAGAGCTTTAATGAGAACGAGGTGAAAAAAACAAACGCAGAAACAAGTGTATTTAAAGAATCTTTTTTGTTAGGGTTGAGCGATTTGATTTAAAAGAAAGAATAATAAAATAATGAAAATCAATGGACGATTTGAAGATTTAAATATGGGAGGATTTAAATATTAATTGAAAAAAACCTTGATTAAATAATCAAAATCTGATCGTTTTATGATCATATTATTTTTGACGCATTTTCAATCGTCAGAAATCGCGCTTCAGTACCGCGCGCACGCGCGTCATCCTCCACTGGCTTTTCTATCACACGCTGGCCAGCAGTTAAGGTTATGACTGTGAATTAAAGCCCGTGCTTTCTCATCTCAGCCATTTTCTCGTAACATTAATCTATGGATTGGGATTTATGGAGCGTTGTGTGTTCATAATGTCACCTCATTGTGTGTGTGTGTGTGTGTGGGTTTCGGGGTGGAGGAACGTCTCGGCGTGAGCTTGATGTGGCAGGGTGTATGGCGAGCACGGCGGTCGATAACGCAGCGCTTGCGGGCAGGTGTCATAATCAACAAGCCGTGTTTATGGCCTCTCATACTTTCAAAAGCTCGTGCTGGCGTGGCTCTTTACACACGGCAGGGTATTGATCAGCGCGGTTACACGCGACGTACGGCGGTTAAGTGGCTTCATACTCGCGCGGCTGTGGGGTCGCTGATTAATACGAGCTGAGGGACTTTCTCGGACGTGCTGGTTGAGAACTGAAGTGATCTACGGTTTCTATGGTTCAAGGAGGCGTACGGAAGGAGTCTCCCGTGTCAGCGCTTTGTAACAGTGGGGAAAGAAGCCGACATCTTCGAGACGGAGGAAGTTTATTCTTTGGTAACAAGACAGGCTGAAAGGGTTTAGTTTATAGCTGCAAGTGAGAAATATATTTTGGGGGGAAAAAATACAACGTTCTTTAATTTTTTCAAAATAATTCTAGTGATGTGGTGTAAGAGGAGAAAAACACTTTATACCGGACTGAGCATGTTTATTTGGAAAGGCATGAGTGTGTGATGGAGCTTTTGGTGTCACGTTGAAGAGGAATTCATTTGTGTAGAGAGTGAGGCGTGTATTAAAGACTCAAAGGCTCAAAGCACACACATAAAGAGCAAAGTCAGTGTTTCATTTCTGTAGTGCATAGCCAGCCCTTCTAATCAACTGTGTGTGTGTGTGTGTGTGTGTTTTGGGTCTTAAGGCCATTTTGAGCCTGGTTGGTTTGTAACGGCTGATTAAACGTGCGGCAAGTTAGCAGTTTCACGGTACACACTCATCCGCCAAACACTCGTACCTTGTTGGTCACCTTGTAGATGTGCAGTCAGTCACAGACACCCATTTTGTGTGCGTGTTAATCGTCAGTGTCAGTTTCTGAGCGTTCCGTGCCGCTGCCGCTGGATGGGATTTCTCTGCGTTTCTTAGCTCCTTCTCTACCTTCTGATCCTTTCACACGTTTCACACTCTTCAGGATTTGAGGTTTGTATCTTAATCCCATCAGAGCGCCAGAAACACTCGCTCGCTGGAGGAAATTCCACTCTTCTTAAATCTTTATGGAAGAGAGATACAGTTTGTTTGAGCTGCGGTCACAAATTTAAAGCGTAATTATTTGCAAAAAAAAAAAAACAAAAAAAAAACTTACTGTTCATGATATTTCAGCTTTTTACAGGGGAAAAAAAAAAAAAAGAAGAATTTAGATTCAAAGCTACACTACAGTGAATCTGATCGGTCAGACGGTGCCAGTCGTTTCCTTCTGTAACAGAAACAAAAGATTAATATTAATCTGCGAGTTCTAACACCTTCTATAGCGTTTCTATAGTAAAAAAATTTTTATTGTGTTAAATTACTGACGTTAATCTCGAACTGGTTCAGTCACAGGTTTACAAAACTCGGAGATGTAAGTTAGCCGTTAACTGGTGAGCAGGTCGTGGCAATTTATAGCAAATCGTCAGGTGTAGTAGGTACTTCGTAGATCAATAGTGTAAGACACTGTAGTTGTAGACAGTTTGACGGTTCAGCATGAATTTGGAACAGTTTGATTTAATCGTTACTATGGTATAAGTGGGATAACTGGCTCCAGACCGTGCTGTTGTATCATAGATCTCTGATGTAGAGGATTTTTTTATCCTTCTTCCTTACGCTTTGCTTTTCGAACTTTTTCTTGCTAAACGATTGTCCTGTTTGCTCGCCGGACGTCTTTCCTAATAAAGTTTTATTCCTTCAGGTTTCCAGACGGCTCGGCGTGTATGTGTGTGTATGTGTGTGTATGTGTGTGTATGTGTGTGTATGTGTCAGCTCTCGGCTCGTCTGTGTGACATTGCACCTCAAGCACCAAAATAAGTTCCAATCCCTGATAATTGTGCATTAGTTTCTTAGGACACTGCTGGATTCCACCACCTTGCCTGCACCCACGCACACGCTTACACACACGCACACACACACACATACACACACTGCCAGCTGTTAGCCTGGATGTTTTTTTCTGTAATTGTCTGGTGTGGTGGCTAGACCTGTTGATGACATTGTCTCTGAATGTTAATTGGATGTGCTGACACACACAGACACAAAAACACACACACACACACACACACACACACACACTCCCACATCTTCACACTCCCGCGGCTGCTGTTGATTGAAAGGCGTTCTTTCGCAGCATTCTTAATTCAGCATTCGCGGTTAATTCTTAAAGCAATAACATACGATCTAGTAACAATCTAGTAAAAATTATTATTGTTATTATTATTATTAACAATGAACAATACATATTATAAACAGTATTTATATTTTATGTAACGTTAATTAGGATAAAATTATTTGAAGAAAATTGCTCATTGTTTTGCCTTAATTTGTAACATTATTAAAACATTATCAGAACAGTGTACAGTGTCTAAATTAGGCTAATAATATTAACGCATTAACATGTAATTAATCTAGACATTTTAACGCTGTACTATTTTTTTTTTTAAACACAAATTAATCATGTGACCAAATTTGACCCTATTGGTTTCCCACAATCGCAGTGCGGGTTACCTGGCTGTGTGTGTGTGTGGGTGTGTGTGTGTGAGATAATGGTACGTTATATTAACACAGATAATAAGGTGACTGAGGAAACACCACCAGGTGTGAACAACAAGTTTCATTATAAAAGATTTTACGGCCGGAAGTTGGGTTAAAACAAAAGTCGTGTGCTCGAGCTATTTTTATAAGAATACATTAAATATAAGTTGTGGGAGCAGTGGCTCAGGTGGCTAAGGCGCTAGAATTTAGATTTTTGGATCTAAAAGAGTAGGTTGGAGCCCCGCTGTCAGTGGGCTGCCACACCCCAATATTACCCAGCCACTGCATGCGGCGCCGGTCCAATTCGAGAGATTTTAATTTAACATTTGTTAAATCTTAATGTTTGAGATATTATAAAACTGCATAATGTGTTTCCTCTAATCAGTCCGTCATGCGTTTCTTTATTCCAACATTACACGTTTATAATACAAGTAAATCTGAGTATTTTAAAACTGTGAATAATCTTGAGTCTGTGATTAACTATTACATTTTTTTAAATCAATTGACAGCACTAATTTGAGTACATTATGTAAGATGTATTGTGTAATATTGTATATAAACAGATTGCTTCTTGTATGATAGACATGCGTTGTGTATAGCATCATATATACTCAGCAAAAAAAGAAACGTCCCTATGCGTATAGTATGAGAATCTATGAACATATAAATTAAGAGGAGGTCCAGACAGTTGAGGTCCAGACGGTTGAGGTCCAGACGGTTGAGGAGGGTCACATGTGAATTGGTGAATTGTTTGGTTTTTATGCCTCAGTAAGATTCTGTGCTTTCAGCCACTTTTTTATTGAGTGTGTGTGTGTGTGTGTGTGTGTGTGTGTGAGATGCTGACCAGCGTGAGTGTGTAAGCGGGCCGAGGTTAATTGCTCTACAGTGTCCTCTGTCATTTCTTAGCAAAGTGAACACGGAATGTCGTAATTTGCGTCTGGGTGTTTCAGCTCCGCTTGCCTTTGCTTTTCACACCGTGTGCGTTTATTAATTCATTAAAGCCGTCGGACATTTAGCATTGACATGCCAGTAATTTGCTGCTGCATTGTGGGAAATTTAACTGCCTTTCCAAATTTCAGCGTTTTTTATTATTGTTATTATTATTATTATTATTATTAAAAATTTTAATCATTTCTTCATAACAACAGTCTTTTATTGAAATCTTTTTTTGCCGTCTATGATTTCTCATAATCTTTCTCATTCTACGTCACACTCACTAATGTGTACTGATATACTGCATATGGTGATGTGGTGTGTGTATTTGTGTAGTTAAACACATTTAAATGTATTAACAAATGTGTTAGGAATGAATTGCTGAGTCATGCACTGTACACAGAAAAGGGGCGGGGCTTCAGGTTGCTTCTGAGTAACAACTGGCTTTAGCTGCTAAAAGAAGCAAACGTTTTTTGCTGATGTTAATGTTACAATATAAATTGTAACTGTACATGGATAAGAAATATAATCAGCTACATATCGTGATTCTTTCATGTGGCAATTATATATATATATATATATATATATATATATACGTATATATTTATATATTATATATTTATAATATATAAAATTAGAATATATATACTATATAATATAATATATTTATATGTATATACGTATATTGTATATATAATTTATGCTGTATATAGTATGTACGTTTGCCTCTGAGGTGGTGAAGTGGTGCTATTCCTTTATAATCCTACAGGTGGCGCCCTAAACCTCACAATTCACACATTGCCAGGCAGCACATGTGGTAGCATGATTATAATTGTATCCGTAATGTTGTATAAGAAGCATAAAACACTCCATGTTGGGCTGTTGTAGGAAAACACAAGGGTGATTCAATACGATCTGACCTTAAAACTTCTGTTGTCCTCACTGTCTTATCAGCGCTTTCCGTTCAAGGCTCCTGTCTCCCCTGTCAGTTTGTTAATGTGCAGGTGTGAACATGTTACATCAGTTTATTTGTAACTGTGTTGCGAACAAAAATAAACGCCCCGCTTGTGATTAGTGCGCAAGAACAGCAGTGTGCATTGATTCGTGTTTTTGTGGTCTGAGGGTGAACCTGGTGCCGAAACAACTCATGGATGAGCATAAACAGACGTGTTTGGATATCTGCCAACACAATGTGGCGCGATACTCTGAGGAAGGTGAAAGTTTCTTAAAGACAATCATTACTGGTGACGAGACACGCATTCATCACTAACGAGTCTGAGAGTAAACGGCAGAGTCTGGAACGGAAACATCCTCAATCACCGACCGTCAGCTGGAAAATTCATCAACGCTTACAGTTTTCTGGGATTCTCAAGGGGCCAGAAGTATTGGAACATCATCAGGGAAAAGCTTCAACAATCAACAGTGTTCGTTACAGTGAGACGTTTCTTGAAGAGCTGAAACCAAAACTACGGATTAACACACAGAGGACTGATTTCCGATGGCGTCGTGATCGTGCATTTTGATGCACGTACACACACTTCCGCCCACACTGTCGACACTCTTGTTTAAAGGTGTTAAAGCGACCTAGGGCTCTATAGTCCTGGTCTCCCGCCATCAGATACACTTCTGATAAAGAAGTGAGGACAGCTGTGTATTTGTGGCTCACAGCTCAGCCTAAAACATTTTTTAATGAGGAAATATGAAAGCTTGTTGACAGATTGTCAAAGTTCATTGAAGCAAGATTATGCCGAAAATGTATGAATCTGTCTTTTCTAAAAGTTAATTAAAATAAATTCCACAGCCAGAGTGCGGATCATTTCTGACTGACCCTCGTAATCAACAATTTGGAGGAGGTTGTACGGGAACATGTTGTTCCCTAACAGAAAACACAGAAGTGTTTTATTCCTCTTATACCACAGAGTTACAGATATTTTATTTATTGGAAAAAAAATCATGTTTTTTACATATTGATTTATAGTTACTTTTAATTCCATGGAACGTCCATAAAACAAGTTATTTCCTCACAGCAGTTATAGAAGCTCTAAGCATCGTTAATTGCGTTCTAGCCTCTTTTTAACCCTATCGTTTCCTAAAAACTCCTGACACTGGAGACTCTTATTATACAGTTAATAATATTGTTTTAAAAATCGATAGTTGCTATGGAAACGCAGCAACCTGATATTAGCAGCTGCGTCTTGTGTTAAAGAAAACTAATTGACACCTTCTGACCAATCACAATCCAGAATTAGGTCAATTAGCAGGAGCTCACATTTTGGAGTAATAAATAGCCATGTGATTTGAGATACAGCTTCTGTCTCTCTCTCTCTCTCTCTCTCTCTCTCTCTCCTGTCTTGCATCTTCTCCTGTTTTCAGTCTCACCTGTGCCTATTTCAGTCTCTCTCCTTTTTCTCGTTGGACGTCTTTGACATCTCCGTGCGCACCTCTTCCTCCTCCTCCTCCTCCTCCTCTCATTCCTCCTCCGTTCCTTTCTTTTTTCCTCTACTTTTCTTGTCTATTCTGAAACCTAAAGCCGCGGTGTGTCTGCGCTTCAGGATCGGCGGTAACGTATTTCATTCCAGCTGCCACCTGCGGCGCTTAACTCGGACTCCTTACGAGGCGACACACAACAGCGCCATGATTCATATCCGCAGATTCACCGCAGATAAAATAACGGTGTAATCTGAAAGAGCAGCAGCACATTCATCATGTTCTTAGGCGTGTGTGTGTGAGAGTGTGTGTATGAGTGTGGGCGTGTAGGTGTCTGTCATCCTACTAAGGCTGCAGCAGCCCCAATTTATAACAGAGCTCCTACAGCTCTATTCACTCCATAGCGCTCAGTATTACGTCCTGCTCTCATCACCCACCCGACACCGACTAGAGTTTTTATTTATTTATTTGTTTATTTATTTTTCCTATTTTTGGCGTATCCAATTCCCTCCTGTTACTAAGGGGCTCCCACATTAAGGTTACCATCACCAGTCAGGGAGGGCCGAAGACAACAACGTGTTTCATAAAATTGTTATTATTGTTGAGCAAAAATAATGTAATTGAAAACGAACGTAGTTTGTGATCTCAAGCCTTGTTTTTGGCTCTTGAGGAAAAGTTCCACCTCGTCGTCGTCTTTGAAACGCGATGGAAGAGGAACTTCCAACATTACAATCGTGTAACCACACACTTCAGTTTTTTCAACCAGGTGCACCATTTTGGTTTTGTCCGTCTGCCAGCCATCGTGCAGAACTATATCGCAGAAGAGGAAATGTTCATGAACATAATCATTTACCGAAACATAATTTGGGCAAATATTTGATTTTTTTTTTTTTTTACAATAATACGAATTTCATGACCGCCCCTTATATGTGCATTTAATATCATCGAGCTCCCATATTACCAGAGTAATGCTATCTTTAATCGCCAAAAGTATGTGAACACACGCCTGTCCTGCACAGAACCAACATCACCTTTTGGATGATCTGGAGCCTCCTTGACATCACTGATGCTCTCGTAGCTGAACGAACACAAACCCTTCCCCCGCAGGGACGCTCCAAAATCTAATGGAAAGCCTTACCAGAAAAAAAAAACCGAGTTGCATTATAACAGCAAAACGGAGGGTAAGGGTGTCATTATCAGGGGTGCACAAACTTTTGGCCATACAGTGCAGTGTACCTGCCAAGCGCGCTTTCTGTACCACAACATCCTTGTCCAGCTCAAGTACATGACTGGATGCTGTCACCTCTAAAAATCTCACCAGATAGTCGCTTGTAGCGTAAGTCAGGTGTGACAACCTGTCGCCTTCATTTTGTCGTTATTAATGTCGTCCTGCCTCTGCGGTCACGAGCCGCCGCTGTTCGAGTGTCTGCTTCCTTCAAGGTCTCGCACTTCATCTGGAAGCTCATACCTGTGTGTTTGTGCTCACTCCCTTTTTTCTCTCTCTCTCCCCGTGTACCCATCTGCAGCTCTCAAAATGGGATCCTGTACCGCGGCCCACCTCCTGTTTCCAGGGGCAACAGTGACACTCGGCTCGTGTGTTATATTAAGTATTCATGGCAGCAGGAGAGGGGAGGTTGGAGATGTTTGCGAAATTTCGAGCGCTGCCCTTCCTGTCACGCTCGACAGCACTCAGCTCTCGACAGACATCGACGCTTACCGAGACCGAGAGGCCAAAAATAATAATCACAGATAAAGCCTGTTAAATTTATTCCGCCAACAGAGTTAATCAGGATGCGGACGCATCTGTCGAGTCGGAGACGGCTTCCTGTTATCCCCGTGAGCTTTTGATTGTAAATGTTTCAGGATTAGGTTTTAGCCTTTTACATACTAATTACCTCATTTATTCAATGGAATGTACTGGTGCTCAGGCAACACTCGCATCGTTACGTGCACTAGTTTTTGCTTGTGTAATATTTTTGCTGAGACCTGTGACTGTAAATGTTTCATAATAATGGTTTTACAAGAGCTTCGCGGCCCTGTCACACTCCAACGAAGTTCTCACTACGTCTTGAATGAAAAGATTCTTACTACTTCCTAGCCAGGTCCTTGTCAGGTTAGTCTATCATTTTGTCGCTAATTTTCTTTTATGCACGTGATCATTCGCTCACCAGGTCCAATGAGATCAAACCGCATTATTACCACATCCGATCAGATCGTTTAAGTGTGACAAATATGCAAAAAAAATCCTTCTACAACATGGCATGGACCTACCATAGTTATAGCACAAGCCTGAAGAGGGCGCTGTGAGAGCTCCATTGACGTAGAATAAAAAAACACAGTGACATTCCAATGACAACTCAGTCGGAATGGCATCCCGTCTTTCCCCTCTGCCCCATGCTTGTAGAACATCAATGAAGTCCCTATGTTACTTCGTCTTTATTAAGTTTTTCCTGTATCTTGCACATCTTTCTGAACATCTTTCCAAATAAATGGGAGAAAATACTACTTCCTATCTGGTTTCTACTGTGTTCCTGCCAAGTTGTACAAGTTCTTACTGCGCTTAACTTTTTTGAGTATTGGGATGGGGGTTTAATAGATTGGAATACTTCCTCAATTGATTAAACCTATAGGTCAAGGAATGTGATGATGATGATGATGGTGATGTGTGAATTGACCTCAGTCATGCGTTTGAATGAGGAACATCCAAATGAATGAATGTCCCTAAACAAGTTTCATTTTTAGCAGATGCTTTTGACAGCCATCGACAAGTTTCTGGTAGAATTCTGGTCCTGTATGGCTCCACTCTTCTTGACAAAATTAGTCAAATAAACAGTTCAAATAAATTTGTTGGCTTTTGGCACATTGCTGGCTTTTTTAGCAAGCTTCACAATTTTTCGATTAAGCTCCCTGCTTTATCCAATTCACAACTAACTGTTATGTTTGGTTGAGTCATTATCCTGTCCGACCACCCAATTATGTCCAAGTTCCAACCCTCTAGCTGATGATTTGAAGTTCTGCTTGAGACGAAGATCACCTCCTTCTTCATGTTTCCATCCACTTTGTGCATTGCACCAGTTCCACAATGCCCCACAATGTGATGCTACCACCACCATGCAGTGTTCTTCAAGTTAAATGCCTCATCTTTACCCCTCCAAACATACCTCTAGTCTAACGTGCCCTCTTAACGGGTTTTTCATTGTCCATGTGGTCAGCCTCAATGTTGTGGATTAAGGAGCAGGAGATTCTTTCTCGGGTGGCAGCCTTTCAGTCCATGGTGAAGTAAAACTTGTTTGACTGGAGACAGTGACACTGGTGTTCCAGCAGTTTCCCGTTCTGTGTCTTTGTGGTTCCTGGAATGTTCCTGACCTTCCGTACCAATTTCCACTCAGCTGAAGGGGCAGTCACTAACAGGATGTTGATCTTTACAAATTAGAGACATTTCAGGAGTGTGTTATAGAATTATTGCAGGCAATTTCTGTGTGTGATGTCAGGACAACACCATGGTTGGACGACATTTAACCATTTTTGTTTGGCAGTAAACAGGAACTAATCGCTGATAGCCGGTGTGGAACTAAAAAGTCAGAGTGCACAATTGGTCTAAGGAATCGTTCGAGCCAGTGGTTTGGATTTGGCAGTAAGTGCGAAAATCTCGCTCGCTCTTCACGCTGTTGCTGAAATCACAACAGAAAAATGTACCTCTGCCTGTCGCTTTGTCTCTTGCTAGTGTGAACATAGGGATTCAGTGAATTTCTTTTCCGGCGCTGTCTTGTTTTACCCTTAACATCCTAATGAACACATTTACTCAAATATGTGGACAGGTAAAGCTCCTGATCCCGGATCTTACTATTTCAATAATAAATGTGGACTGTCGGGTTGAGTTGAGGCTCGAGCGAGAGAGCTTGTCGACGAGAGAGAAGACAGGAGTGTTGACAGACCTCGAAATCGCTCTACTTCCTTTCTCCTTTTGTTTGAGTTGTCAAGTGGTCCATTTTCTCTCTCTCCTTTCTAACTCTCCTTCTCTCTCTCACACACACACACTCTTGCTCCTGGCCTTTCTTGAAGGCTTGATTGAGTTCAAACCATAGGGCACCTCTCAGACATATGCTCTGTTTGCCCAGCCCAGGATGATCCTTTGCTTAGAACTTGTTCACACACTCGTACCTATCGCTCGCCTCCGGTTTAAAGCTGAGAGAGCGTCTCACACACTCACACACTCTCTTACTCACTCACTCACTCACTCTCACAGTCTGTGTGATTCTTGAGTCTCCTTATCAAATGCCACGTCTCATTTTTATCCTGATAAATCAGCAAATCAGAAATAAAGAAGTGGACATAAGTTCCCTCTGTCTCACTCTCTCATTCACTTTCTGGTTTAAACCCGGCCATTGTGATCCCGCGGCTCGCTCACTTGATCGACTGATTGTGCGTTCACTGGAAATGCAGCTTGTCCGATCATATCTCGGCGAAATAATGATGTCTCCGTAGCCTTTCTCGTATCCCTTACAAAGTCCTTTGAGGCCTCCAATTACGATAACGCTACAATAATTACAGTCGCCGGGCTCTCTGGCGCTCATTGTCGAAGAGAAGCTGCTCCGAGTGCGCAGGCTTTGATAGGACTACGGCCCGCTTCGTGCTATTAATCATACAAGTTGTGTAAGTCCACGCTCGCGTCTCGTTCGGTTACTTTTAAGATCTTTAAACGACCGGTTTCCGTCCGTCCTCTTTTAGCACAACTGATTGACCTGATGAGCTAATGAGCAACCTTTTTATGAAGTTAATAAGGCATGCTGGAGCAGACGGAATCCTTTACCGGTCAGGTGCTGTGTCCTTTGAGCTACCAATTATAGAAATAAAAGGATATGATGTGGTGTGTGTCACAAGAAATTACAGCTGATGTAACACTTTGGGAAGCTAGAGGTGGATGGACATACAGTAAGTGCAGGGTCTATGTAGCTGTTAACGTTCCGCCAGAACCCGCAGACGTGATCTATAGCGGAGAATCAAACATACGACTATTCAATTTCATATCAAAAGCCAAGTGTTTATTATTTTGCTATAACAGCATGTCCTTAAGTGTCGTATTCCTTACATATCGAATGCTATCCCACCATCTCGTTGCCCAGTGGCTCGTATTTCCAATAGCTGCAAAGTGGTTAAATTTGACCTTGATTAACTTGTGCAAAACTAAACGGTTCCCAGAGGCCACATTCACTTTTTTTTCCCAACTGAAGTAAATTGGCTTTGTCGCCATGGTGATGTGAATTACCGTTTGATTTATAATGTAGGATGCCGGCTATGGTATTTGTGTTCTTCATGAACGTGTGGAGCAGGATAGAAAAGTTTAAATTTCGATATGATATTCATACAATCCTCGACTTTTTATTTAGATTAGAACATATAAAACACAAAAATAAACTTAAATACTTTGTTCATGGGAATTTCAAGTTGGAAAGCCATGTTAAGTGGAGTTTCCTGCTTAGAAATGGATATATTTCCAGTTTACACTTTTTTAGTACCATTTGTACTTAAAAACTTGTATTAAAATATTAACCATTTTCGGTTGTGACTTAGTAATGTTCACACTTTAATAGAAAATACTTTTTTCCAATTTCTCACTCTCTCACTCATCATCTATACCGCTTTATCCTGGAACGCGGGGTCCTGGAGCCTATCTCAGGAGACTCAGGGCACGAGGCGGGGTACACCCTGATTGGGGTGCCAATCCATCACAGGGCACATACACCACATACACACACTCACACTACGTGTGAATCAGCCTAATCTGCATAGCTTTGGACTGTGGGAGGAAACCAGGGTACTCGCAGGAAACCCACCAAGCACAGGGAGAACATGAGAATTGAACTCGAGACCTGGAGGTGCACGGCGACCATGCTAACCGCTGTGGAACCGTGCCACCCTTTTTTCCCATCTTAATATCAAAATGTTCCGTTAAGATATTACACAGAATTCAATCCTTGTTAAAAAGTAGTGCAAACAACTCCTACTGTAAAAAAGAATGTGATAGGGTTGAAGATTTTCTGCCAATCTAATATGTTAATATGACATTAATCCTGGCAGCCATCAATGCACTACACATCGGTATCCGATTTAGATAAATTAGCTACAGTATAAAAGCACTTTTTGGTAAACCCTGGTTAAGTGTGAGTTTCCCCCACAAGTGATGATACCATCAGATTGACAAAACTCATATGTGTGCAAACATCATAAAATATTCATATAAAATGAGAGAAAAGCTTACTACATGCTCTGAAGGAATGATAGGAATGATGTCGCTTTCTCAAAGGTGTCACAAGTATTAATTAATTCTTTTTATAGGGAGAGGAACAGGGTTGTGTTACAGGGTTGAATCAAACACAAGGACATCTTCATTTCCCTTAAAATCTTTTTAGGTAAAATGTATAATACATTGAAAAAAAAATAATGGACCATCTTAAGTCAGTTTAACCAAAAAGTGCAGGATATTTAACATTTTGTATGAAATTAAATAATTTGATTGTCCTGATGGATGATGGAGATGTGAAATTTGTAATAGTCCAAGTAATAACAAATGTTGTTAAAAAAAAATAATATTGAAATTAATTTCGAATAAAAAATTATGTTCTATTGTAGATAAAAATTATGCAGAACTTTAAGATACTGCAGTTGAAGTACAGTATAATTTGATCAGTGTTCTGAGTGGCACAGAATCTGTAGAATGACCCAGTCGCTGTAATGCTGACGAAGTGTAAAGTCTGAATTACATCATTTTTTAAAAAACCTTGTGCATTCAAGCTACAAAGTGGGGCGCCTCCGTGATTGTATTTTGTTAGCAACAAGCTAGCCAGCTGTGTGCTTTGCCAAACAGCGAACACAAAATGAAACTTTTCATTCAAACTGAACCATTTCTGAGAGTTCGGATTTATGTCTTTTTTTTAACCTGTGTGAATTCAAGTGACAATTCATGATCGTCTTTTGTTAGCAACAAGCTAGCCAGCTGTTTGTTCCACCAAACGGTGAACACAAAAAGGAACCGTTCACTTAAATTTAACTACTTGAAATACTTTCCTAGTGGGAGTTCCAATTTTAAAGAATATCTCCACATGGAATTTTCTACTTGGAAAAGGTAACATTTCCAGTTCACACTTGGCGTAAACGCTTTGTTCGGCTCATCTCGGAAGCTCGGAATTACGTAATTTTATTTTGTAATGTTGTGCGTTTAAGCTACAAAATGGGAGGACGCCTCCATGATCATCTTCTGTTAATGTAGCAACAACGTAGGTAGCTGAGTTATAACTGTATAGACGGTGCTGAAGATCAAACAAGCACACGTCTGTATGTTGTACATGTTTCCTGCGTTTACTGTCGATGCTCAGAGCAGCCATTTTGTTTCGATGTCACATGTTGTTTCGCAACTTTTTTGTAAAGCTTGTAAAGTTTTCTCGGATGCACTCGGATCAGGAGGCGTGGTCAGGGTGGGGCAGCGATTAAAGAACTGAAACAGGAAGTAAACTGAGAGAAACCTCCACAACCTGAGAGTCATCCAGAGCTCTGTCCTCGCTGCGTCCTCCTCTCTGGTTAACGTGATGTCAAATCGATGTGCCGTTTGTTTTGGACTTTTACAAATGAAAAACATAATGCCATCCGATCAATTTCCTTCAGCGCCGCCCCTCGATCGGGCATAGACTGTACCGTGGCTGTGTATTATTCTTCACCATACAGCCAGTGTCCTGATTATTTTTTTTTTAAAGCTATTAACGTCAGGCTTGTCGAGATGCTGAATAGAGCGATGAATGGCTTCAGAGTATTGCTCCGCCAGCCGTGACTTAACAATGGACAAAGCTGTACAGCGATCGACGACTAATAATGAGACTGAAGTATGGGAATGATTTGCACGAGCACCATCTGGAATCTGGAGTTCGCCTTTTTCAGCTCGTAAGAACATCATGCGTGTTCTGTGCGCACAAATAAATCAACCCGAGTTTGGTTTCTTTTAAACAGAAGCTATGGGGGAAAAAGTGAGTGAGGTGAAGGCAGAATATTTTAGACACTGTAAGGTAGTTTTTAAAGCTAGCCGGCTCCTTTATTTATAATGGATGTCCCTGCAGTTCTCCCAGTGGCCCTGCAGACTGAGGCTTGTTTAAACTCGGTGTGACATGTGGCCTTTCGAAAATGGCCAGCTGCCACCAAGCTTTTGTATTCTGTCACGTACGATCAGCAGGACTACCTCCCCTGTAATCGGTTTTACGAGTGCTTTTGAATATGAAGGCCTTAGACCGCGCGGCTGAAGTGGTGACAGCTTTTTTCACAGAGGACGCGTAAATCTACTCCGGTTTCAGACGTGACGCGTTATTCCCCCCAGACCATAAGTGAGCGACCTCACTCACGTTTGCTAACGTACTGTACATAGGTCCTGTCTTTTGTCAAGAGTAGATGCTGAGCATTGCGACGTTGTTCTGGTTATCAGAAGCACTTTTTTTTTTCCCGATAACTTTTCCCAGCCTTGAGTCTTCATTGCTGATGTTTTTTCTAATATCAGATTCCTCTCCTATTGGGTTTGTTTCTTCTTATTTACTGTAGTTGAATAAAGCCTTTATTTCAACTTGCATCTAACAATATAGCACTTCAATTAGTCTAATTCATATAGAGCCTTGGAGTGGACATAGAGAGGGAAAAAATGATCAAGGCCACGAGTGTATGAACTGCTATTGCATGAGCATGAGATATATAATTTGTTCCCAGGGTCTTTTGTTGTTGTTGTCGTTGTTAATTCGGGGGGAAAATTTATTTGTCCTCATGTTTCGAGATAATTCCCGCAGTGTATACAGAGGAACTGTATCAGTGACTCAGGTACTGCACCTTTCCCTCATTTTAAAGACTATGTTTTTATTATGGCATCCACCCCCCCCCCCCCCACACACACACACACACACTTTTGGAGAGCTCTGAGATCTGTATGGGACCTTTAAAATAATGATTTGATATAGCTGATAATCCATTTCTGATTGATTGTTGCCTCAATTAATTTAGATTATTGCTGTTTGAATCAGTGCATTAGTCTATAGGGGCGGGCGGGGCTTCCAGTGATGGACGCTTCTAGCTGAAAGTTCAGAAAACATTTGCAGGGAAAATAAGACTGCATCTCATCAGCAGCGAAACGCACCGAATTTACACAATGGCTCTGTGAACTCCTGATGATGATGATGATGACAATCTTGTTCCCAGGAGGCATGCAGGGATTTAGCATTAGCGAGCAGCTCTGAAGTGGATGTGTGAATATTCAAAACGATCTCAGGGAGCAGACGGAAGTCTCCGGAACACCCCGAGGGCCAAGAGGCAGCCGTCACTCTTCGAATGGGATTCAGAGGGAAATTAAAAGCGTTTTGTGTGGAGCAGTTAAGAGGATTGGGGCAGAGATAATAACCGTACGGGTCGGATCAGCTAGATTGATATCTTCGTTCTGAACGGGCTTCATTTTGACACTACATACTAGCAAATCCGGGATTAGCCTGTCTGAATATGATCAGTAATTTTAGTCACATACTCATGCAGATTTCAGACATTGTCTTTCCACATATCGCCGTAGCTTTATCTGTGCTTAATAGAAATTTTAATCTTACACAAGCGAGTTCAGTGGATTTCACACAAAAGAACTGAGGGGGAAAAGTTATAACCGATAGTGCTAAATCATTTATCTTAGCCATCTCAGCATGCTGAGCAGAATTCCTCATTTAGATCTTGTCTTCATTTTCTAGCTACGTGAATCTAAACATATGTTTACCAGCTAGCTAGCGGATCACTTAGCTAAAATTTGGGAGTGGATTATTAATGTTTTGAAATAGATTAGCTAACTAAGACCATGCTAACACAAACCTTGCCATTATAACCATCTGTTTATGTGCAGATGTTAAGCTTGTTAGCTATCAACCTTTAAAAACGATACAAGCTAGCAGCTGTTTAATTGTTAAAGCTACATAGCTGGATGTTTGTCATTCGTATACAGAAACAGTGGTGTGTTTGGGGACTTTTTGAGCAAAACCTGGTACTTTTTACAGTTACACAATTTTTTTCATGTTTCTTTATATGTACAAGGGGCGTTCAAGTCAAACCGGGACTTGTGATAAACTTTCTTGTGAAGGAAGACTTGAAACACAGTACGGTGATGAGACTCTTTAAAAAAAAAATTTTTTTTATTTCCCCGATTTTGTCCCTAATTTAGTCTTGTCCAATTCCTCCCCGTCACTAGGGGGCTCCCACATTAAGGCGACTACTACCACTCAGCCGGGAGAGCCGAAGACTATCACGTGTTTCCTCCGAACCATGTGACGCCAGCCGACCGCATCTTTTCGAACCGCTTTTCGACAGCGTTACCCGCTCCTTCCGCTTGCATTTGCTCACAGACGCCCCTGATTGGCTGTAGAGCCGTGATTGATGTGGGAGCACGAAGTACCTCTCATCCCTCTCCTCTGAGAGAGCTCGGCCAATCAGCTCTCTCTAGACCTCCGGCTGCGAGAGGTTACAGCATCACCCGGGAATCGAACCAGCGATCTCCAGATGATAGGGCGAGAACTTTACCACTGCGCCACTCGGAGGGGTGATGAGACGCTTAATGTCTCAAAGGTTGTATTAAAGGCTGTATGTCCGTGAATGACGATTTCAGCTGAGGTGGATCGAAACCCGCCGTTCCTGTGAACGTTCAGCCAGTGGAAAGCCTGATCCGTGAAAGTTGACAGATAACTTGTCGCCAAATTGCAGAACATAGAGACACATCAGTCTGTGTGAACTGTGCACACAATCATTCACCAGCACCACTTGCACATTACATGACCTCGGCTGGGAGTTATTGCCACATCCTCCAATCGCTCCAAGCCATTTCCACATGTTTGGGCCATTAAAGGAGTTCCTGGGAGGCCAGTGTTTCAAATGTGAAGCAGGCAGTCCGATCATGGCTCTGGTGTACTGAGAAATCATTCTGCCTTGATGGTGTCCAAGCACTAGTGAAACACTGGGATAAGTGCATTAGTGTATCAGGGGATTATATAGAGAAATAAAGGGAGTTTTTACTCTGTGTTTTGTTATTCTCCCCAATCAAAAGTCACGCTTTGACTTCAACACCATATGTCCTCACACCAACGTATTAATTGTTTTATCTCTCTTAAATGACACATTAATGATAAAATACTTCTTTATCCTGACAATGTCAGAAAACCTTGGACTGATCCAAAGCGCTGACACAGGAGACTCTTTTCGTAAATTTCTCTTAAACGTCTCCTTACAGAAAGATGACGCATGTTTTAATCAATTTATATGGACCGTCCACCAGACAAGCCTCTCCGTAAGCTGTTGCCATAGAAACGATCGCATATTAAAATGAGCAATTTACGATAAATCCATGAATGGCAGCAGTACCAGGGTAGAAAACGTGAACTATCGGAATGGAGAATCCGACATAAAGAATACCATAACAGGATCAACCGTTTCCTCTTTCAAGGCTCTCTATTTCCTACAAAGTGTGTTGCTATTTTGGTATCAGCGCTCCACATTCCTCAATTCCGCACACCTCCCCCGCTCGGTTCACAGAATTAGACAGCGGCATTAGACACCTGCATTAGACACCGGCACCGTCTCGTGTAGAGGGTCTGAAAGTGAGGTGTGAGTGATCCATCCCGAGCTGAATTGCTTGCTTTGAAGTGCACAAGGCTGCCTGCTGGCTGCCAGGAGTGTGTGTGCGGTCCGATAAGCAGTCCTGTGTGTCGCTTATTTCCACGCTGAATAGCAACTGCCTCTTTCATGTCCACCGTTGGAGATCGGTTTCTTTAAAATGTTCCATTTTGAATTGGAAAAAAATATATATAATAATAATAATAGATCCATGGAAGAAGGTGAAAGTATGGATTTGTCTTCAGATATTGCATTGGGTCATCAGTGGCAGGTTGGCAGTGGCTTAAAAACTGTATGAACACAAGGAAAAAACAAATCAAGAGTTAGTACAGAACATCGCAGCGAATGAATCCAGTCAGGAAGGAAACTAATGACAGGACGGTGGGCTGGAGACAGCACCAAAACGGAGCCAACCTATTTGTGTCTAACATGATGAAAGGGAATTCAGTCTGGTCTGAAATGTGCTGAATTCGCTGCTGCTCCATTCGCCTGAAAGTCTCAGGAGTGTCGATAAAAATAAACTTTGAAAAAGAGACCCGGTTTGTATTCGTTTGGAAGGCTGGGGAAAAAGATTGTTACCTTACAGAAATTTCCTCAAAGTTTTCCTGCTACTGCATTATACGTATGTCTGTCGTAAGGGAAGTGACATCACAACCGTAATCAAATCACACCTGCCATAATTTGTGAATCGTTCTTTACTTTAATTGTCTTTTTTATGATGATGCGTTTAAAATAATGCACGTAATACTTCTCTCATAGCGCTTCTATCATCTCTCACGCTTCATTTCGCTTTCTTTTGATTTTATAAACGTAAAATAAAGCTTTTAAGCCCTTTCTGTCTCCCTCTCCTTCTGTCTCCCCAGCTCTGTTCACAGAGGTCCCGCATGACATGACGGCGCACAGCGGGCAGGACGTGGAGATGGCCTGTTCGTTTCGGGGATCGGGCTCGACTTCTTATTCTCTGGAGATCCAGTGGTGGTACATCAGGAACCACAAAGAGTGGACAGACAAGGAGACGTGGACCACCAACCAGGTGACTGATGCGAATGCTAATCCGTCCCGTCCGTCCCGCAGGGAGTCAGTGTTTGACTTCACACGTGGTTATGGGGTTTCGGCGGACACAGCGAGCTCTTTAGATGAACTGAGAGCACAAATTTAATCACCACTGCCGGCACTGCCGAATACGACTGCGCTAGTCAGAATGCGCTCTGAATACAGATTTAACTCGTCTTTCAGGCCCACTGGCACGACTGTGTAGGGAGGACGTTTTTTTTTTTTTTCCATTTGTGCTGCAGCAAAAGTATTGGCACCCATGTCTTTTATTAAAATACCAATTTTTTTATTTTTTTCATAATTTGTTTGATTATAGTACATTAATTTTCAGTTAAAAGAAACACAGAATAAAACGTGCTTAATGTTAAACAGTACAGGAATGAAAATAAAATAATAAAGCCTACAGAAAAATTCACACTTTGGCAAAAAGCCAAAAATTTTTATAGATGATTAATTCACTATTTCTTTGTAATTAGATATAACACTCCACATTTTTTACAAAATAAATTGAAGCTTAATGTTTCATAAAATTTGTAGTTTAGTAAATCATTAATAGGCTCAGGTCAGATGTGAGGTCTTTTGTAAATGAAATTAATGCAGCTTTGCAAATAATTGCAAATTTTGATTCTATATAGAAAATACACAATTTATAGCATTTATGGAAAATGCTTTAAAAAACTGTGGCATTTCATAAAGTATATTTGGAATTTGACATGGAATCATCAAGTAATGAAAAATCTGATCAAAGCACAGAGCTGAGCAGTTTGTCCAGAAATTGTTTGTCCATATTATGAATGCAGTCTGAATGAATATGAATGAATCTCTCCCTCTCTTCTCTCTCTCTTTCAAATAAATGTCTAAAAAAATTATATATATATATATAAATATATTTATTATTCACACCCCAACACCCCTTGTGAAAAAGAATCTACTTTAATACTGAAAGTATAATATATGTAATAGAAATGTGTTAGGAACATTAAAGGTACTTTTCTCATTTCATGTACTTTAGGAAAATATACATTAAAAACACTCTTAAGTACTCTCATTAAAACGCATTAAAATACTTGGAAATTCAAGACTTTTTTTAAACTATAATTTTGTGATTTAAGGGTTAAAGTAGTATATTTAAAAATTCTGCTTTAGTATACAGTACTTTAAGGAAATTCATTTCAAAATGTAAATATAACAATTCAACTTAAGTGTATTATCATACTCGTATATAAAATGTATATTTTTATATAAATACATTTGCAATGTAGTATAATTTAGAAAATAGAATTGTATGTATTACTTCAAACATTGACACAAAGAATAATTGTGATTTCTATGTTGCAAATCAAAGTCAGTGAAGTTACCATATATGGTATACTCATGTAAACCACACATAAATTCATATAAACCACACATAAATGCTAATAATACTCATTTTCCCTCAAATAGTCCCAATTCCTAATTTTTGTTGAGGAACAACTTATAACAAGTGTGTTTAAATTCTTATGAAGTACGCTTGTTCAAAAATATCACATTTTGTACATCTTAAAGTAATTACTTTCTATAATAACTACCCTTTTTAAGCATACTTAAGTACACTTGTGTTTAACAATGGACAATAATGCAGAACACATTCATCATTGAGACATCATGGATTTCTAACATGGATGTTAAAAAAAAAATCATATCATATTTATTTTAACAGTCGTATTTAAAATAGTTCATTTGAATCCAGTCTAGACATTACCTCACTCTCACTCACCTGTCTGTTAATTTCACTTGTTTCTTCCATGGATTTCTACGCCTTCTCTCCGCTGACCACAAGCTCGCCTACTAATTTGGATACCTAGACATGAAACGCCGAACATTTGCCAATATAGTTATGCTAGTGGAAAAGAGAATAAAGTGATGCACGTTTATTTAGTATGCAGTTGAGGTTTCATCTAATTAAATCTCTATACATTTGCATATATATATATATATATATATATATATACAAAATACAGAAATGTAGCCTATGTATGTTATAATTGTAATTACATTTTGTTCACTGTAACAATTCACAAGATAAACACTGCATTTTCTTTAGGATTGAATCATTCCTTTATTGTTTAATCAAGATTTTCCTATATTCTTTGATAAAGGAAATTATTGTGTATTTAATAAGAAAATTCCAAGCTGAAGGAAAATCACAGTAAAATCTCTCTCCGTTCAAGTGGCTCGGACTCGGTATCTAATCTCGCTCCAAATTCCCAGGAATTCTAAAAATGATCCGTTTGGACATCAGATCTAGCAGGTCAATTATTCACAGCGTTCGCCGGTTGTTAGATAGACAATAAAGAACCGAGGAATGAGAGTAGAGAAAGGAAACGGACGTTCCTGCACTGAGGAGGAGAAGTGTGTGCAGGAAACGCTCTCTCCACATTAATCACTGAGGTAGAAATAGCATCAGGTTCCCCAGGCACCTAGAGAGCGAGGTGTGTGTGTGTGTGTGTGTGTGTGAGAGAGAGAGAGAGAGAGAGAGAGAGAGAGAGGTGCAAATAGAAGTATAGGAAAAGGAAGAAAGATTGAGAGGTGCTGAGGAATAATTTTCCGGGGGGTTACGGGTTCAGCAACAGAGAGGAAAAGTTTGCGCGGCTTCCCACTGCAGCGCCGCGAACGCGTTCTAATTGGAGGGAGGGAGGAAAAGAAACTCGCGCTAACCTCCGCACCAGCATACATTATTCATCCTGGGTCACTGAGGAGGGTGCAGCCGCGTCCACTTCTCACACTCACACACACACACACACACACACGCACTACACAAACCAACTGCTGCTCTGCCTCACACCTTTCTACCCTCCACATGCTGCATGTTTCACCCTCACACCCGCAGCGAGACAAAACAACAGCCGTGCCAGTACATTCTGAAAAGCCTGTATTCATAAATCTTTATAACCGCTCTTTATCGATTCTTATGAATAACACCGTCGTCACATCTATAGGCACAATGGACTATTTAACTTGTGCCAATTAGTCAGCACACCCTGTTTATCCTGTATTTATAATTAGCATACATACAGTATGTAATAACACACATTCATAAATCATTATAAGTGTTCTTAGAATAGCAGCATGGTGGCTTAATGGTGAGCACACTGGTACCTCGCACTGGTTCCCTCTGATTACTGCGGTTTACACACACAGTCCGAAGACATGAGCTGTAATCTGGTCGGTACTTGCACTTTGCCTGGAGTGTATTCAGTTCAATTCAGTTCAATTTTATTTGTATAGCACTTTTAACAACGGTCAGCAGTTTTAGAGAAGCAAAGGAAAAACATGGAAATAAGTATGAGTGTGTGTGTGTGTGTGTGTGTGTGTGTGTGTGCTTGTATCCTGTGCTTGTGTCCTGTGATGGTACTTAGATTTCTCAGCTGTTATCAACTCATTATAGTCACTTCTCTGTCATGATTCATAATTTAATTGCTTTAATAACATTAATATCTGATTATTACTCAAGGGTTAACACTACATGTGTAACCTTCATCTATAGTCCATTATAAATGACATTATCCACAAATCAATGTAATTCTTCTTAGATTTCTGAATATTTTTTTTATAATTACACTTAAGTAATTCTGAATCATAATGTGCCTCCGAGTGGCGCAGTGGTAAAGTTCTCGCCCTATCATCCGGAGATCGCTGGTTCGATTCCCGTAACCTCTCGCAGCCGGAGGTCTAGAGGGAGCTGATTGGCCGAGCTCCCTCAGAGGGGAGGGATGAGAGGTACTTAGTGCTCCCACATCAATCACGGCTCTACAGCCAATCAGGGACGTCTGTGAGCTCACGCAAGCGGAAATAGCGGATAGCGCTGTCCTCCGAGTGTGTTACTCCGCCCCCAACGGTGCATGAGCAAGCAGTTCGAAAAGATGCAGTCGGCTGGCGTCACGTGGTTCGGAGGAAACACGTGATAGTCTTCGGTCCTCCCGACTGAGTGGTAGTAGCAGCTTAATGTGGGAGCTCCCTAGTGACGGGGAGGAATTGGACACGACTAAATTAGGGAGAAAATCGGGGAAAAAAATCCCCCAAGAAAAAAATTCTAAATGTATCATTTTACTTATGTATGAGTACAAAATGTAATAAGGAGTCCTGTGTATCCTGTCTTTATAATGCAGTAAGGATGACCACATTCTTGGACTATTTTGCTAGAGTGGACTAAATAAAAATTCTTGATGGATCGATTCACGTGCCTTAATTGTCCATAGAAAAATCCGCTGTATGTATTAGCTGTGAAATATTATGATATACTTACAAATAACCTATAACTCTAAATAAACTGCCTATGTCCTTCCACACTTCACTTACAACACCTCTCGAATTGATATGAAATATTAAGAGCTTCTAACGTCAAAAAATAGCTCAAAAAAAAGTTTGTCAAAAATAGCTCAATTTTTGTGGTCATGGGCTACAATCCGACCAGAGATTTTAATTCATATCCCATCAACTCACCTGCTAACAACAACCTGAATTTTGTCGTCCTTCTTATGAATATTTAAACCTAGTTGATGTGAAATTTGCCATCATGCCATCTATTTTAGCATAGCTAGCCAAAAATAAGCACTTCGCAAACAATAGAGGATCGAACCTCAAATCATCCTCATCCTCATCTTCATCCTCCCTGTTTAGGGGTTTAAAGTTTAAACGTTGTGCTTGTTAGGGGGCAGTGAAGTGTTGCTCAACTCTATGAAGTCCATCACTAGATGCAGCCTCTACAGTAAGTCTGCAGTCTAAGTTAGCTAGTCTTGTATTATTTAGAAATAAGGGAGTGAGTGAAATAAATAGAAGCAAAAACTACCTACAAAGTCTTACTACCATCTGCTACCATCCAACTATGAATCACATACAAACTGCCATGACGTCTTTTATTTTGAGAATAAATAGAATAAATTTCAAGCACATTAGAATTTTTTTTTTTTTACACACACACACATCGTCATTAAACCAAGGAGATATTAAATCAGCATTTATTTAAAGAGCACACACTACTAAAGAACGGTTCTGACTTTTCCGGCAAATCAACATTCAGCGCCAAATGTCATCGGATCGACCTTTGATTTGACCTTTTCCTTTATCCCCCAGAACATAAAACACTTTGAAACCAAGAGTTAAAGGACAAAATGCAAATGGAGCGAGGTGTCGTGCTGAATATTTCACACTGTTCTCTGTGGACCCCCATGTCATTTTGTGTTTTATCCTGTAGGTGGCGCCGCAAGAGGAGATGTCGAAGGACGCTACGAAAATCAGTGTAAGTTACGTCCTGTCCGTGCCATGTGAGAATGTTCTTTTGAATCCCGCTGGATATGAAAAGAGGCATGATGGGTGAGGGGGCGGGGCTAAGCACGCTCATAGCTAGTCAATTTTCCCGCCTCCTGCTGTTGCCTATAAAAATCAATTCCATGCCATTTTCTTGGAACCCATATATATGGCTTTAATTATTTTGCTCATAGTCATCAATCCACACACACACACACACACACACACACACACCTCCTATAGCAATTAGAGTCCCTGTAATGCAATGTAAATATACATGAGAGCTTTTATTATAGCGCCCTTGTGACAAAGAACCGATTTCTAACAATGTGTTTCTTAAAGGCTGCTGGGATCTGCAGTGTGTGTGTGTATATATATATATATATATATATATATATATATATATATATGTGTGTGTGTGTGTGTGTGTACGCAGTTAGTCTCAGAGTTACTGGGGTGAAAAATCCCTCCGGTAAAAACACTAGGTGCTGCATCACTGTGCAAAACAGCATCCCAGAGGAACGATAAGAAAAAAAAACATCATGTTTCATTCAGTCAGTTATCATAGTACAGCGCGCGCACACACACACACACACACACACGCACACACACATCATGTCAAAAATCCCACAGGATCTGTCTCAAATTACACACCAGGTATTCCTACAGACCACCCTGTAGTACATGACGTTAAAAATCCTATACTGACACTGTATGTGTCCGTGGTCTAGACGTGTTTTTTATTGTGTGCGTCTCTGTTGGCTCCGCCCCTTTTGCTACATAATGCAGGATGCGTCTGTGATCTCCAAAATGAAATTTGTAAGTGCTTGCTCGAGTGTTCGCAGCTTTGACTACCAATACCGAACAAGAGACATGTTCCCCACGCTGGAGCGGCGTTTCTGTGATTAGATACTGTGGTGTTTATGGCAAGATTCGTTATGGTGACTTTTATTTTCTTCAATGATGGAGCCCTGGGTGCAAAACTGTCTTGAGATGTTTATCTGTATCGATTTGCTCCAGTCTGGGGCATTGATTTCTGGGGAATTCTATTAAAAAAAATGTAAATAAAAAATCTGATTTGTGTTTTCTGGTGGTGACCCATCGTATGGCCAAGTCAAGTGTGGTTTTGTCTGTAGCATTCTCGGTAGTCCTTAAGAGAATTTGCTAATTAGGCTTCTTTCATTTAAAAAATTAACTTCTGTAACTTTGGAGTTAGATTAGTGAGCTGGTTGGATGCGTTGATTGCGGCTCTCTGCCACCTTTCCTGCCTCGTGTCAAAACGGGTGTCTATGTTTACAACTTTGATGTGAGGATGAGCTGGTGAAAATAAAAGCAATTTGTTAAAAGCAATCAGGTCATTTTTCTCTCAGGGACTAGTGGTTACAGGAATCTGATTGTTTACAGTGGATTGGGGCGGGACTAGTGGATTGATTGGTTACAGTGGATTGAGGCGGGACTTGTGGATTGATTGGTTACAGTGGATTGAGGCGGGACTTGTGGTCTGATTGATTGATTGATTGATTACAGTGGATTGGGGTGGGACTAGTGGATTGATTGGTTACAGTGGATTGAGGTGGAACTAGTGATCTGATTGATTGATTGATTGATTGATTACAGTTGATTGAGGCGGGACTAGTGGTCTGATTGATTGATTGATTGATTACAGTGGATTGGGGTGGGACTTGTGGATTGATTGATTACAGTGGATTGAGGCGGAACTAGTGATCTGATTGATTGATTGGTTACCGTGGATTGAGGTGGGACTAGTGGTCTGATTGATTGATTGATTGATTGATTACAGTGGATTGGGGTGGGACTTGTGGATTGATTGGTTACAGTGGATTGAGGCGGGACTAGTGATCTGATTGATTGATTGATTGGTTAGAGTGGATTGAGGCGGGACTAGTGGTCAGATTGATTGATTGATTGATTGATTACAGTGGATTGGGGTGGGACTTGTGGATTGATTGGTTAGAGTGGATTGAGGCGGGACTAGTGATCTGATTGATTGGTTACAGTGGATTGAGGCGGGACTAGTGATCTGATTGATTGATTGGTTACCGTGGATTGAGGTGGGACTAGTGGTCTGATTGATTGATTGATTGATTGATTACAGTGGATTGGGGTGGGACTTGTGGATTGATTGGTTACAGTGGATTGAGGCGGGA
>JAQMYJ010000015.1:24892608-24907862 GCA_030014305.1 Clarias laeviceps | reverse complement strand
CTTTACAATGTAGAAAGAAATAAAAATCAGGAACCATCATGGAGTTAGAAAGTCACCCCAAACTTTTGAACGCTAGTGTGTATTCTTTAAAATGTTTTTGTTTTCTCTTTCATTCTAAAAAAAATCTTTGTCTGCAAGAAAAACGCAAAGCATGCTGTTAAGAGCAACCGAACCAGCAGGCGGCGGTATAACCCTACTCATAAAACTGTTTTGACCAATCAGAAGCCTGGAACAAGCTCTGATATCAACCACAGGAGATACGGCACAGGCAGCGCACGCTCTAACGAACCAAAAGGTTCCTTCTCAGTGCCCTAAAACTGAATTTGTGTGCGGACAAAATGGAAAATTGCATAGAAAAACCCTTGTTAATAAAGTATTACCACGGTACGTGTGGACAAGAGCCTAGTCTTGATGAGATGAACAGTGCATCACCTGTTCATATCTGTAGTTGTATTGGCTGAGAGTATAACAACATAGGAATGGAACAGGATGCTGGAAATGGGTTTCCGAAATAAATTAACAAACAGACAAAAACAAATAAAGAAATTAGTTTTTTAGTGATTAATCGTGGATCAACAATAATAAAATGGTAACAAATGTAGCTCTTATAATTCCATCTACGCTGCTGTTAGTTTGACTTTATTTTTATTTCTGGCTTTGTTTGTTCTGTTGATTTCGGATGTATTCTCCACACCCATCACCTAGAATATTGTCGAGAAGGAGAGCACTTCTTATGAATTCTAGCGCTGGGGAAAAAAAAAAATCAAACACAAAGTTAAGTGCATACCTGACTTGGCGCTGGACCACGCAAACGAACCTTTATATCGTGTCCTGTTTTGTTCAGCCTGTAAATATAACGTAGGTCAGAGGGGGCCAAAACTTTCTTCGCTGTCACTTTATTAGTTGCACTTTTATCCACACAACTCCTAGTCATCCACTCCGAAGGTCAATAAAGAAGAGATCTCATCATTATTAGCTGTGGGTCAGATGGAGCTGATCAGGTGGATGTGGATGGTCAGGATAAAGTTAAATGTACAGCTATGATGATATGACGCCTTCGTTTCTGGATTGTTTTTTTTTTTTTTAATGCTTTTTAGTTTTGTAAGAAATAAATGTAAAAACAGTACATGTTTGAATAGCCTCCAAAGTGTTGGTTTCATCTTAAATGTATGCTTTTATCAAATAAAAAAAATATACACTGAGTTTCTGTAATTACATGATTCTCATATGTACACATATAATATACATTCTAGGGCGTTTGAATGATTAAACACAATTCGTCCGACATTAAAAAAAAACATTTGTATCGAAATTTTTCATTTTTGTTTTATGTATTCTCATTCACATTTTAAATTTATTCAGTCTGTGGGATGTTCCCAAACCCAACGTTTCTTTTCCCTTAACATTAAAAACTACCTAGCTGAAGATGGCTGTACGCTACATGGGTGCAAATATTTATGGTTATTTTTAACTATGACCTTGTAGGAGATACTTGAAAACCGTGCTTTTGTGTTTTCTCAGGTAACAAACAGTGGTCATTTATACAATAAACAGAAAACGCTCTGAAGAAGAAAGGATGCGGGACGTGAAAGAAATATTTGTTTCTCGTAGCTGCTGCTTTCACATTATTTAATTCGTTTTTTCTAGATAAATTGTTTTCTAGGTAAATTTGGTCCACCTTCAGTTTCATAAGGGAGAAGAAAACTAAGTGGCAGACCTGTTATCTTTGTGCAGTATAGAATGAGCTACTGTACATATTTTGTTTATTGTTGATGCTGTTAGCATGGCGCTGACATACGCAGGTTTATTTCTGTTTTTATGTCTGGTTAACAGTGTTAGCACGTCTGCCCTACATTCTCTCACGAATCAAATAATTTCAGGACAACCCAAAATCATGTATATATAAATAAGATGTTGGCAAAAAAAAACAACGCAGGATTGAGTTTCACCTACAACAAAAAAAGTTGTAAAATTAATTCTTAAAAATATCGCCCAAAACTAGCATAAGAGGGATTATCATTAAGATTAATTATTTAAGTTATGCAATTTTGTAATTAGCTTAAAAGAGTACATTTTGCTAAAAGCTGACAGAAAGCCAAAGCATAATAATAATAATAATTTATTAATTAAATAAATACTTCTGATTGCATAACCAAGTGACATTTGTAAACCAACAAAACTGCTTGAGAAGCTAATTTGTAATTCTAATTAAAGCTAAAAGTTTATAAAAAGTATAGCTAAGCCACAGCTAAACAAAGCTGCTGATAAAGCAGCTAGCTGTATTGAAAGCTAGTAGCTAAGCTAAAAAAAACTGAGCTAAGCTAAGGCTGCTTTGTCGAACTAAAAATAAATAGTGATAATGTGAAGCTAAATACCCAAAATACATTTTAAATGTGTGCCTTCACATAAGTACAAGATTTAGCTTTGAAAAATAGCTAAGCCAAAGCAGGCAGCTTAACTCAAAGCTAGTGCAGAAAAAGTGGCTACTTTTACTTATGGTAAAGCTGCATTGTCAAGCTGAAGAAAATAAATAGTGAAAATGTGCAGCTAATTGCCCCCAAACAACTTTTTTTTAAGTGTCTTTATATAAGAATGAGATTTAGCTTAAAAATAGCTAAGCGTCAGCTACATGAACCTGTTGATAAAGCAGCAAGCTGTAGCTACATACAGCTAGTACAGAAAAAGTAACTAGCTTTGTCAAAGGAAAATAAGTAGTGATCAGGAGATTTTGCTTCTGTATTTGTAAGCTGCTTTGAAGAAAGAACTTAAAATGAGAACTTAGACTCTTAAGGGTTGTTCCAGTAAATCTTTAGCTAGCTACGTAGCTCTGCTATGCTACATTGCAAAATGGAGAGAGAGAGAAAGAAGTAACTAATTCATAGTAAAGAAATCACATTTATTTAGAACTAGATGTACCCGTGACTTCATTCGCGTGGAATTTAATTGTACACTCATAGGCGTATTTAAAAAAAAAAAAAAAGTACAATGCCATCTGTTGAATTTTGAGAAGAACTAATAGTTTTTCCAAGGTCCAAATACCCTCAGTGTACGGACACGCCAACGTTACAGTTTTATTATATGTTTAGATTAGATATAGCGTAGCAAAAACATTTAAAAGCTTGTAGTGATGCTAATTGATGCTAGCTACTCAATGACTTTCAAGACTTAGCTTATTTGTAAGTCGCTACATTGTGGCAAAACAAGGATTAGCATTTCTGAAAAGAGCTAAGATTTTATTTAAGCAGGCATTCCTGCTAGGATTAGACCCCAGGCTTCATTTTCTAGCTGTTGGAATTGTGTGTACAGAATTAATGGCTAGCACGACTGGCTCTGATGCTCCTGTAGCCCTTAATCAGCCGGATCAATTAAGATGGATTAGAGCTAGCGCTGTATCTCCAGGAGTAGAGAGTATACGCTTAATCTGGCTTCACAGAGCTGAAAAAAAAAAAATCCTTCTGGGGCCTCATTTATTTTACACCCTGCATGTTTAGGGCAGAAAGAAAGTGGTGTGAGGAATCCTCTGGAAACTTCAGGAACAAACGTGTAGAAATGTAGTCACGGGTTTTAAGAATGGAACAACCGGTACTGTACTGTTAGTGCTCTGAACTAGATTAGTTTTAGACCTCGGGTGAACGTTTTATGTTTGTTTAATCTTTAATCACAGAAACACGGCTGTAGAGGACGACACTCGGCGCTAATCATACGCTCACAATCCTCGCCACCTGCTTAATCGACGCTTCCCTCAGTCATCCTGTCAGCGCAGCTGTTTTGTTGTCCTTAATGGCCATTAATCAGTCACGCGGCCGGTGTGCCATCGAGCCGAACCCTTGTGTAATGAAGCTAGCTCGCCGGCTTATCAGTCACGCTCGAGAGGAACGTGCTAGCCCGGCCGGCTCTTTATGAGTAATGCTCGAGTCGTCTGGCTTGGCAGCAGGATAAATAGCGGCAGATAAAGAAGCTAGCACGCTAACACAAAGTGCACGAGGCAGGCTTCTTTGCCTGAAGCTAAAACATGCATTAAGATGTCAAAAGGAGACGCCACAGAGCCCACACGGGCGCCAAGCACGGTCAGTGAACACGACCCATTATGGTGAGACAGGAAATGTATATATAAATTAATAAAAAATTAATACTGGACACAAAGAAATCACTTTGTGATTTTATTATAAAATGTAGATGTGTTTGCACAAAATATTCTTCAAATATTTCTCAGATTTTTTTCCCAGCCGCAGCTACTGGCTAAATTCTTAACGCTTCCCAGGTGCACACTACGTAGGGTACATAGACTCCCCTCCAAAATTAGTGCATTTATAGAGATTTTAGGAAAGGTTTACCCTGGAAATGATAATATTACTTACATCCCTTTGTGGCACACAATATTTGGTTGTCAGTACCTTTCTCAGCACATTATCTACATTAGCATGTTTCTAGCCACGTTAGCACATGATAGCGGAATATCTGTGTTGTTACAAATCACACAATGTTGTTTAAACATTTAAAACATTTTTACAAATCCTGATTCAATCTGTGTCAATGTCACTTCAGCCATCCTGATCAGCGCTGCTGTGATGATTCTGCTCGAGTTCCTGCAGCAGTTTGACGACGTTTTGCGTGTATTCGTTCCTGGCTCGGCTCATCCCGCTCAACTTAACAGGGAAGAGGAGCGAGTGAGGCGGCTCGTAGGCAACAGGACAGCACAGCTCACTCAGTGTGAACCAGCACGAGTCCAGGTCCAGCTGCATCAGGTGACGGAAAACGCTGAAGGAGTTGGAAAGAACAAAAAACATCCAGAGATCAGTCCGGGTGATTGACTAAGTAAAAAAAAAAAAGCTTTGCCACCTTTGTCACTTTTTTTTTAATTAGATTTTATTTCAAACTAGCTAAACTTAACACTAACTTTATTTGATTTTATTTAACCCCAGCTAAACCAAGCATCCAAGAGCATCACTAGAATTCATTTTCCAACAAAGAATTCGTCTTTTTTTTTTTTACAAACAAATTTTACACTAGAAATATTTCTGATTTAATCAGCCTAAACCTTCGCAAAAAAAAGTTGTAGTAACTAGACAGAGACACAGACCATCTCTGCATAATTGGACCGTGACATCCTCGCCGCACAGGGGACATATTATATATTGACATATGTCCTTCTCACTAGATATTTGATATATGTTTGCATAATTACTTTGACCTAGCACGACAGTCCATTAAAAAAAATATTAATTTGCCGGTACAAATTTGTCCAAAGTTCATCCTATCTACTAAAATATATGACATCCACTCACATCCCACTCACAGAAGTTGTTTTTACGACTCGCAGCTCAGACTGAAACGTTTTTAATGAGGGAATACGAAAGCTTGTTGACATACAAAGTGTATTGAAAAGCAAGGAGATTAAAATGCATGCATTAGAAAAATTATGTATTTGACTTTTCTAAAAGTCTAAATTCTACAGCCAGAGTGCGGATTATTTTTTGTACCCTTGTACATATTTTGAAACTATTTTATTAATTATGTATATTATGTATTATACCAATACCATTATGACATCATTTTCGAATAGAGGGAATTTTATGTCAAGACCTCCAAAAAGCTCCGGATGCTGGGGGGGGGGGGGGGGTTGGGTATGGGGGTAGATGACGAAGTGGGGGGTGGGGCTGACCCGTTTAAGATATCAAAAATCCCTCGGCAATTTTGCATAATCAGTGTGTTAAGAACAGATTTGTTGGTTTTGTGTGCATATGTGCAAGTGTGTATGAGTTATGCAGCAAGATCTCGTGTAAGACTCTCAGGCATCGTAATGGCAGCAGATTCCAGCCTGTCTGCTGATTTTCATGCCTTTTTGAGCATGTTAAGACCCCAAAACAACCCCGGATGCTGAAAAAAAGAACAAGAAGAACAAGAGGGGCCCTTACACACTATGACCACACAGGGCTGATGTCATAGTGCTTGGGCCCTAATGATTTACCCCACTGGATCCTGTATGACTGGATGCTCGACTCGATGGCTTTAAGGCGATGTATATTCAACCTCTTAAAACCGAGTCAGCGTCAGAATTTAATAGGAATCTCTTTTTCACTCTCTCTTACTCATCAACGTGTGTGTGTGTAAAAACCAAACTCAAATAAAACCGATGTGGTTGACTTGGAAAGGTTACCGGAGGCAAGCTTCCTGTAATCTGATTGGCTGTCGGCAGCTCAGGTACGGCAGACAGGCCTCTGAGATACGGTCCAGATCCGCATCCACTGCAAACATACACACCACACACACACACACACACACACCAAGCAAATGAATAGATGTAACAATAAAAACTGTACATTAATGTTAAAAACATAATACCACATGAGCTGAACTCTGCGCGACGGCGCTGCGAGCATCGATGTGCGCGAGACGAGTCTCTTTCCCGCTGAGACGCTTCCCGTTAATCTCTGACTTAGATAATGAGCCTGCTAATCGTTCGGTCAAATTTAATTAAAGATTGTTGAATCCCACTTCACCAGGCCCGCGCAATATTACGTTTTCATATCACGATAAGTACGTAATGGCCTCAACCAGCTGTCGAATCTGTCAACCCCTCAGCGCCTTCCTGCAGACTGACGACCAGAGAAAAATCTGGATTATTTCTGGAGACGCTGAAACACCGGGGGGAAAAAAATATATCGTCTGCCTCTGTGTGTCCGAAGTTTGTGGTTGTGAACTTGAGACAAAATGTGCAGACATCTATACGATACACGTCATGGAATTATATTTATATTGTAACCAAAATATCACCCCAAGATATACGATGAGGTACAGACGCTGGACGATTGCGCCGAGGAATATTTCGTGATAAAACTATTGCAGGTTCAAGCAGTGAAACGTTTAATGGACAACATTCTCCTGTTTAAACACCACTCAGTTTTCATCATTAGCTTTCATTTTATTCCTTTAAACCTCCCACTCTCTTTGTGTCTCTAACCTTTCAGTGTTCTCTGAGCAGAGGCCCAGCATCCTGAGCTGAAACTGTGAATATTTTCACTCTCACACACACACACACTATTCACAGCCTCCCACGCATTCTGGTGGTCTGCTCCCCCTCAGCTCATCTCAGTCGCTCATTATGGCGTGTTTTTATCACCTTCCCGCTTTTTCCTCCGGCGAAACAAAGCGCAGAATGAGAGCCGACGTCTCCGGAGGTCAGGAATTAAAATTCATTACGGACCGTTCCGGTAAACAACTCATTCCTCCACTGGCTCCAGGCCATCTCACTGAGACGCTGCCTTTGAAGAGACTTCTGATCATCTCTTCATCTCCTACTTAATCTCACTCTCCCTCTCTCTCTCTAACTCACTCACTCGAATCCATCTCACACATACAACTCTGTGTGTGTGTGTGTGTGTGTGTGTGTGTGTGTGTGGTGTGTGTGTGTCTTTTGAGGTATGAGAGCACCTGACACTTCTGCCCTAGACTGAGGGGACACCCTGTGTGTGTGTGTGTGTGTGTGTGTGTGTGTGTATGTTCGCGAGGTCCTCCACATTGAGATGCACAGGGAGCATTCACTGCAGCTGTACTGAGGTTTGTTTCAGCAGTGATGCGAGTCTGCCATCTAGTGGAGTGATGACCTCACTGCAGCAGTGGAAAAGTTTCCACAGGCTTTCTAATACAAGAAAATCTATAAATAAACAAATTAATTAATTAAGCTATATTAATTACGCTAATTACACAAAAGTAAATGACAATCACAGAGGCCTGAGCTTTTAATCACAATCACAGAGGCTTTTAAGCAACTAGGATTGACATGCACAAAGGCCACGCCTCCTTTGACTTCACTAGGATTGACAATCACAAAGGCTACACCTCCTTTTAAGTAACTGAGATTGCCACAATGGCCACACCTCCTTTTAAGCAACCAGAATTGACCTTCACAAAGGCCACACCTCCTTTTACTTAATTAGGATCGACATTCCTTTTACCTAATTAGGAGCGACATTCACAAAGGCCACACCTCCTTTTACGTAACTAGGATTGACATTGAAAAAGGCCACACCTCTTTTTACTTCACTAGGATTGACATGCACCAAGGCCAAGCCTCCTTTTACTTCACCAGGAATGACATTCGCAAAGGCCACGCCTCCTTTTAAGTAACTAGGAGTGAAATTCACAGAGGCCACGCCTCCTTTTTTTCTTTTTTTACATAACTAGGATTGACGTTCACAAAGCCAACGCCTTACCCAGGTCGAGACGCACGCACAGAGGTCCGAGTCCCTGTAGCACGGCCAGCTGCAGCTTGTACGCGAGTGTGTGCGTGTACATCGGACCGGACCGAGCGCTCGTCTCAGCCTGGCGTGTAAGTGATGTGGTGAGGCGGGGCAGGATCTCTTTAGACACTCGCTTCCTCAGGAAGTCACCACACGTCTCACCCAACACACACAACACCTACAGAAAAGAGTAAGAGAAAAGTGTACAGATACACATTGCAACATTTCACACACACACACACACACACACACACACACACACCTTGAAAGCTCGTGGTATAGCAAGCGGGTCATCATTGGTGAGGCGCTGGAGAAGAGCCGGCCAGCAGCGGTGCACCATGGGTAAGAGCTCATTCTCCGTCTCACACAGCACTTTCACGCACAGCTCTACAATGTCCAACACCTGCAAAAGACACACACACACATTTTTTATCCATTTACAATTATCCAGCTACTTTTACAGAAAATTCCTCAATGACCAATCAGAACTTAGACGCCTTTTAAAGTTTTCTACCTTCAGTCGCACTCCCATGCTGGGGTGAGACAGCAGGTGAACGCAGCGCTCCATCACATCTTTAGCGATGGACACGTGCAAGGGCAGTTCTGGTTTCACGTCAGGGCCTTTATCCTCGTCTTCCACTTTGACCTCAGAAGCCGCTGCCTCGGGAGGCGTTTCTGTAACCCGAGACACACCACAGCACACAGATACCGTGATTGCTCCATCCGACATGTCTATTGATGTAAACACAAACAACTGTGTTAGATCAACAAATGAATCGCTCTTACCTGCATCACCTGACTCCTCATCATCGTCACAGATCCCCTCTGCCAGCTCCTTCTGCTTTCTGTAATCCAACAGAAACTGGCGAAGATTTAGCGTCTCGTGAGTTTGTGTGCGTGCACTGGATGGTGAAGTCGTCAGCGTATCTGTAGTGCTGTTGTTAAACCACCTCACTGCAGTAAAACGAAGATGTACATGAAGACACACGAAGACAAGTGTTTATGATATAGTCATCAAGTAAGATTAGAGGTATGGAGATGTTTCTAAGATAAAGACTGCTCACCCAGCGCATTCATAAGCGAATGCAGTACTGTGCAGAATTGCTGTGATCTCTGGTCGTAGCTCAGATCCAGAGCCGTGAGGACGTCCTGCACCACATCGTCCACTAGGGGCAGCAGAGCGGCATCCGAATGGGCGAACATGACCGCGAGGACTCGCGGGGCGTGAGGATGAATGCTGAGCCTGTTCAGGTTCAGAGAGATGTCATTGAGCAGGTAGTCTGCATTGCTGATCACCAGCTCCTTGGGCGAGATGTAATCGCAAGCCATGCAAAGGTTGTGCATGGTGCTGAGAGCTGATTGGCTGACTAGTAGCGAAGTATCTCCCGCCTTCTCCAGCACCGGGTAGAGCGACGTCATCAGCAGCAGGCGGAAATCGGAGCCCAGGGCTAAAGCGAAGGATCCGATTCCTTCCAGTTGGATACAGATCTGCCAAATGTTGCTGTTCAATTGGTGGAGCGTGGAAGGTTTGGAACTCAAGGTTGGGGCGACTCGCTGCCTGTATCCGTCAGACCTGCTTAAAATAGAGGGGACTGCACAAGGACATGTCTCCTGCTCTTCATCTTCCGCGTCGTCCATTACAGTCGTGAGATGCCAGTTATTCAAACTGATGTATTCTTCAACGATAGACGTGATCGCACATTTCAGGTCCTCGTGACTTGCTCTGGAAATTTCAGCACCGTTCTGGTCACCTGTTCTCAAGATGTCCGCCCCAACTCCTGCTGCCCCGCAGACGATCTCATTGAGCACCAGAGCTGCTTGTTTGCGATAAACAGACGACTCCTTGTAAAGCTCCAAGAAGTGGTCGACCAGTAAATAAAGATTTCCATAGCGACCCAGCATCCGGCATACCTGCTTCAATGCCGAGAAGATCTTGTCGTCTGTAAAATAGAGGAAGTATTTCCTTTGGCGCTGCACTTCTGAAGCATCAGGTGCCAAGTCGGACAATGGCGCAAAACTTCTTTCCTCGACTATTCTTATGTCTGTGATGTCCAACTCCAGCACCTGCATCAGCGCTTTGGAGATGCGCTTAAGGTGAACCACTGACGTCAAGACCAAATCCACTTGAGGGCCAAGAATCTTCAGGTACCCCAGAAAGACGGTGAGAATAAAGAGCTTGCGCTTGTCATCCGTCGTTCTCATGAGGCGAGGTAGAGAAGACGCCAGGCTGTGCAAGTTTTCCGACAAGACGTCGGTTAAAGCTCGACCTCCTGTAGCTTGGTTTATTCTCGATACCTCAGCCAGTACTGCTTTACACCGCTCTTTGACTCGAGGTTCTTCGTCATTGACCGCACCAACCAAAGCCTCCAGAAGAGGAGCAATGCATTCAGATAAAGATTCGCTGCACTGGGTAAGAAGATGATCCGCCATATTGACCAGTTCCAATCTTACTCTCCAGTGCTGGTGCGCCGTGGTGTACGAGATCACTTTCTGCAGCGCCAATGCAAGTCTTTTGGACGTGGACTTCTTCCATGTTGGAGTTCTTTTCACCACCAGTTCTCCAATTCTACCCAAATTGGCTGACTCTGCACTCACTGTGCTGTCGTTCTGAAGCTGTTTGTCCATCATAACCAGGCCCACTGTGGTGTACCAAACCCTCATGGCTTTCACCGTGACCACATGCCCTTGCCTCACATCTCCGCTAACCACACGGCTCAAAGCTTGAGTGATTCCTGGTAGGAATGAAGCCAAAGTATTTCCAAGCAAATTTCGTTCCTCTTCATTTGGTTCTACATGCGTTCTTTCACAGTCGCACTGCAGGAATAGTGACAGAAGGCACTTCAACGCTGCTGCCTGCACTCCCCTCGCTTTCTCTTGCTCGGCCAGAGCCAAGAGCAGCGACACGGCGGCTCCCAGTCCGGGAAGCATCGCAGGCTCATACATCCTGAAAGACACGTCTCCGTATGCGGAATGCACGAGAGCATCCAGGCATCGCAGCACAGCTAACTTCACCTCCTCGGATGACGGAGTTGGCTTTCCGGGGTCTTTCGGAGAGCACAGGCAAAGGCAAAGCTCAGAAAAGAGTTCACGTAGAGATTCCCAGTTCTGGACACAGGTCTTGTCCAGGACGTAAGTTATGGCCTCCATGACGGCTTGAACGACACCGTCCCGCTTCGCCCCAGGGGTCTTTAGGACAAAGCGGAGAGGGAAGAGGACATAATCCTGAAGCAGCTGGAGGACTCCATCGCTAACAGCATGCAGGTGATCATTCAGAGCCTCTATATTGGTCAGGGTGGGTTCTTTGGTCAGTAGGACACAGGAAGGCCGCAGGTAAGCGAACGCAATCTTTGGGTCATCGATCTGATGATCAGCCATCGTGCATGAGTGAACTATTAAGAAATAGAATCAACAGTCCAACATTATGTAATACAGTCCCAAGACAGTTAATATGTACATTATGTTGAATTTCACTTATGATTATGATTTACACAACAACCAATAGTGTTCAAGATACGCCTAATGAATCTAAACAAACTTTAAAGTCGATATGAGAACTAGTAGAGAGTGTAACAAAATAACTTTATAATCTGTGGAGATTTTCTTGTCAACACCTTCACCCACCTGTAGAAAGATAAAGTCACATTCCAACGTCCTGATACCCTAAAAGCCCAAATTTAATAAAAAACGATTCACAAAAATTCACATATTATTCGGCAGCTCACCAACAAACTCCAACCATTTCTCTGGAGTCTGGAATTAAGACTAAGTGGGAAAACTGAATAAAATGCTTATGTTATACATTGTGATTTAAATACAAACTGCCTGGAAGCAGCTGAATTAATACTAAAATTTGCTACTTTGTCTTTATAGTGTTTTGCAGGATTCATCAGCATGGCCAAAGGTTCAATTTCCTGGGAGGAAATCGAAGTCCTGATTTGATTTATATTGCAACTGTGCAAGTATCATGATATTATAAATATCCCAATTCCATATTTCTTTTTTTTTTTAATTCATGAATTCAATTTACAGCATTTGGCAGACACTCTTATCCACTGCGACTGACATTATCTCATTATACATCTGAACAGTTGATTTAAGTTGCTCAAAGGCATAACAATGACAACGTGGTGGTAGTGGGCTGATTTTATCATGATGGTGTGGTCAACAGGTTTTACACCAGATGCCCTTCCTCACGCAACCCTCCCATTATATCCGGTACTGGCACTGCATCCAGTCCCTGGGGTTTGGGCATTGGGTGGGAATTGAACCCAGGCACGGCAGGTGGGAAACCTACCACTGAGTCACCACTCACCCTGGGAAGAAAACGTAGTACCCGGATGAAACCCATTAAGCACGGAAACTCCATGAGCGCGTACGCGTACGGACCTGAGGCGGGAATAGAACCCTCGACCCTGGGGGTGAGAGAGTACAGTGCTAAAAACTACACCTACAAATGCTTTCAGGAATTGTGGTATGATATATATCGTCTAACCTCTTCCTTAAATAGGATCAGCATACTCTAAAAAGTCGCGGTGCTAAAAGCGGAACAAGTAGACATAGACGCGGTGCCCTCCAATTTCATTGGACGCACACAAGACAGGTTTTTCTCAAATCCCCATGAGATATATATTAAATAAAAGCAAAACTTAAATAAATAAATAGTCTATAACAAACAATTCATTAAAAAAGAAGCAGTTTTAATTTTAGGGATGTTTTAAACTAGGGCTGAAACGATTCCTCGAGTAATTCAAAATCTTCTGCCTCGAAGCTTCCTTTAATGAATTTTAAAAGCTTGCGTTATGTTTTTGCTCAATTATTTGTTTGGCGTGACACAGCGCGCTTCCGGATGAAAGTCGCCAGTAAACACAGACGAAGAAGAAGCGCTTACGTCCCTCACAAAGCGGAAGGAAACAGTTAGCGAAATAAAATATCAGCGAGCCAAGAGAAGAAGAAACCAGCAAGAGAAAACGACAGAAATTGTCAGTAAATTTAGAAACTTTTAGTCCTGAAAGTTAAGTTGCACCACTTAGTGTTTTTGTATAATTATTTATTTTAATGTGTGCCTTAGTTTTTTTCATACTTAGTCATTTGAAATACCCTTTTTTTTTTTACTTTTTGCATCTGAGAAAAGGCTTTAAAATAAGAATTTATGACACTGTAATGCACTTAATTCATCTCAGGCAACTTTAAGCTGTTCCTTGTATTGTGAATAATGACAATGTTTATTTTTGATATAATGCTGTATGCATTTAAAAAATAAAAGATGATTTTTCTAATAAGAAAACCAATTAATCTTTGTTTCTCTTATAAATTTTACATTGCTGTTTAATTAAGCAAAAGTACATTAACCCGATTAATCGATTACATTTTTGTTAGAATAATCGATTACTAAAATATTCGATAGTCCTACTTTAAACTCACCTGTCTTTTGTGATCTCATTACTGTATATTGTGTAAAAACACCACCATGTCTCCAACAAACTCCCCACATCCTTCTGCACATCTTTACTACTACAGTACCTGATATTTTGCACTACTTATTATATTATTCTACTACAATACGCCCAGATTGCACACTGACTTTATGTACATCAGTAAATTCTCAGATTCTGATTAAACAACATTTTAACCTGATACAACTGATTACAACCCTTTCACATGCACTGCTAACCCTCATTTATCAGCTTTACTCAACGTAAAGAAATATAAAACACTACAGCACGTGTTACCTTCAGTCTGACGTGTCTATGTAACCATCACAGAGCGATAGAAAGCATTTAGTGTGGCGTAAAACACACGAAAAAAAACAAACACAGCCTTCCATCACACGCCTGAAGCTCTGGTTCTGCTCGGCGTCGCGTTGCTGTTGACGTCATCGAGACGCGACGAACAGTGTGCGCGCGCGTGTGTGTGTTTGTTTACCCAGGCACTAAGCGTTTGCGACTTAAAATGCGGCTTCTTGTTTAATACGAAACAAATTATACGGCACGTAAGATATTTTGCAAAACGATACACTGGTTTGAGACAACGTTTGCAGCTCAAAAAGTACATTCAGCAAACTTAAAAGTGTTTTTTCGATTTTCTTTTGAACGTGAAGTGGATAAACTCCTGTTCGGCCATCTTTGCTAACTTAGTTAGCTCTCCGTGCTAGCAGGAAGGAAAAACAAAACTCTTCTGGACTTCATTCAAAATAAAAGGTTAGTTGCTGTCAAAGAATATATAAATATATGGCATGTTTTGTGCATGGTGTGTGTGTGTGTTTTATCAACCAGGAAGGTGAATGTCAAAATGTGTCTCATGCTTCATCTTGGGCTCAATCCCAAATCACTTAGTTTAGAGCAGATGAGAGCACTAGGTAGGGTGTAGAAAGTTCTAGCGCTTATCCCGCGTAAAGTGCTCTAATATAGAGTTTAGGATTGGGACAAGTGATGAGGATGATCATTAAGCACATTTGTAACACCTCATCTGTATAAATCAAAGAAAGGTTTTGTCTGTAATTTTTTTTTTTTTTCATTTCATACATTGGAGGACCCGAAACCTGCCTCAGAAAAGAAATTCTGCAAGTCCCTCCAGCCAGATTTGTAACAGCATTGCAGAAGACGCCAACTGACTGGACAGAATTTGAAGAAACTTTTGCAGTACTTGGGTATTTGCCTGAAGTTAAACCTGCAACCCCAATCACTGCGATAGTATAGACGACGTATGCAGAAGACACACACACACACACACACACACACACGAGTGTGTGTCGCAGCATGACTTCATCCAAAAAAGAATCCACTATGAAAACTGAACCTTGTTCCATACATTTAATCAAGTTAGAGTAGAAGTGAAGTTATGAGCAGTTTTGACAGCACATGCTTCAAACTGTGGACACGTCTTAAACTGACTGAATATAATGGACAGACTGTAATGAAACAGTTGCAGTACTTGGATATCTGGCTGAAGTTTAACCTGCACCATAAGTGAAATCTAAATGTTGAGTAAAAGTGATGTTATGAACAGTTATGTGTC
>JAQMYJ010000015.1:24876363-24889283 GCA_030014305.1 Clarias laeviceps | reverse complement strand
TTGGTGCAGGTGTTTGTTTACATTGAGACAGTAGCGCATTAGTAGATTATTTTACAGTAGATTATTAAATCCCACACGTAACTGTTCATAACATTACTTTTACACAACATTTAGATTTCACTTATGGTGCAGGGTAAACTTCAGGCAGAGATCTAAGTTTCATTAAATTCTGTCCAGACAGTCGATTTAAGACACACCCACAGTTTGATGCAGGTGCAGTACGCTGTCAAAACGTCTGGTTTGTAATCTGGTAAATAACTGCTCATAACTTCACTTTCACCTCTTTTGTATTTGCCTGAAGTTAAACCTTCACTATAAATTAAAATACTGCCAAAGTTCAATTAAATTCTGTGTAATTCTGGTTTCTGGTCCTCTGATGTGACATTAAAAGAGTTTTGAAAGTTCTGTCCAATGTAGAGACAAATACTTACTTTCACTTATATAAATTTGCTGTGTATCACTTGAAATAAAGAGAAAACAACTTGTTCTTGTGCATTCTACATCAGAGTTATATTTATTATATATTTGTAACATTATTGCATTTTAACGATTGATTGATTTGTCCATTTAGATCTTTATGTTAATTTTATGCTATTTATTTTACTAATAGTTTCTTATAATATTTTATTTATTTTTATTATTCATCCTAATTTTTATTTATTTTAATATTTACTTAATATTAAAATATAAGAATGTAGAAATGAGTTATGTCTTTTTCCCCCTAAAGCTCTTTTTCCCCCCAAGATATTTATGAACCTACATAAATATTATATCTAATTTTACTCTCTGTTGTTTAATCTCCATGAAACAGGGTTTAAAAAATTACTTAATTTAATTGAAATGCACTAAATACTAATTTTTTTAACTAAAGTTAATTAATCTATCGATCTATTAATCTATCAGCAGCACATAGCTAATAAGCATGACTACGTTGTATTAAATATCATGTTTTATTTATTTACTTTTTAATAATTTTTTTTTATTTTGAAATGCAGATAAAGAGGCAGCAGATAAGCTTTCCAAGACGGTGGACGAAGCGTGTCTGCTGTTGGCCGAGTATAACGGGAGGCTGGCGGCCGAGCTGGAGGACCGCAGACAGCTGGCGCGCATGCTGACCGAGTACATCAACAGCCAGAAGGAGGCGCTGAGCGAGAGGGAGAAGAAACTTGAGGTAGAGCGACTCGAGGCCACGTCCACCAGATTCACACCTTATCAGGATCTTTTCACTTTCACCTAACAATACTTTTTTACTCTTAAATAGAAGAAATAAATTTCTCACAGCGGTAATTTCTTTAGGTATTGAGGTTCAGTTGATATTGCGCTGATCTAACATGTAGAACGCTATAAGGAAGACATGCTGCTGTAGGAAACAAATCACCAGCATACATATTTTATTCCTTTTCTTTTAAAAAAAAAAAATCCTTGAAAAACATTACAGATTTTCTATTGTTAAAAATGTCCTGCCTTTCATTTTTTTCATTCATTTAATAGCATTACTTCCTGTTATCACTCATCACTGTGACCCGTTACCGTGGAAACAATTAAGGCAATGAATTACCAGCAGAAATTCCAGAATTCGATCAAATGACTTTCTCGGTTGTTGCAGGAGTACAAGCAGAAGCTGGCTCGGGTCACTCAAGTGCGCAAAGAGCTGAAGTCTCACATCCAGAGTCTGCCCGACCTCTCGCTGCTGCCCAACGTCACCGGAGGACTCGCACCGCTGCCCTCGGCCGGAGACCTGTTCTCCACCGACTGATCACTTCTCCTCTCGTCATCCCTCCATCCTCCGTCTGGACTCTGATTCCACCGTCACCAGCCGATCAGCTGATTATCGGGCCGAGTCCTCGTCGGCCTCCGCGTTCAGTTTTTAGAAGAAAATGGATTTCCTGCTGAGTTTCCCGTCAACACCCGAGAACATGAACATGACTCTGCTGTCTTATCATTATTAGAGTTTGTTTTGTTTTGAGTTTGACTGCTTTAGGGCGTGATTTAGTTTATTTTTTATTTTTTTTGCATATTGATAATCCCATGAGGTGTTGGTATGGCTAGGTAGCAGAAAAAACACGGAATAAATAGAAACAAACAGCTCACCCTCACAGACCCTCATCATCAGCGCAGATAGGACTGGGCGATTATTTTGCGAGCGGGTCGTCATCACAATCTTAAACCTTGAAACATTTGTGTTTAATTAATGAATAATATTTCTTAAAAAAAAAAAAAAATCCCAGTCAACCAACAGTTTTCCTCAAACCATGACAGAGTGACTTTCTGTAATTTGTAAAACATAAATGTTATGAAGGTGGCCATCTTGAATCGATGCGAGGATTTGGGCGTTTAAAAATTGACTTCCCTTACTTGTTAGGGACACTCCGTTAAAGTAAAAGCAATACACCAAATGGAGCTGGGAGAAGTAACGCAAGTCGGTCTCGCCCAAAACGACTCTTGTACCTTATCTTCCTTTAATCCTGGACAATTCTCCTGTAAGCTGTGAACATTTGGCCGAATGTTGTAATACGTAATGACTGTCTCTACTTCCAGGAGTTTAAACACTCAAGAGATTGTATGTAGATGCTAATAAACAGTATGTCATTCTGTTATGTTTTATTTTGAGTGACAGATCTCCATTACTAACCAACTACATTTTTTTTTTCTTGGAGTGACTAAAAGTAACAGAAGTGTATTTCAACCCAACAAAAACTTTATTTTGTAAAAATATACAGCAGAACCTCAGGTTATGAAATTAAGTAGGAGTTTTTAAGGTGAAAATTTATATTGCGATACAAATTTTCCCATAAGAAATAATGTAAATTTAGATAATCCGTTCCAGCTGCCCAGAAATATTACCAATATCACACAAAAAAAAATAAAAAAACACCCCGTGTGAAAAATCACATAGCTTTTGAACGTTGGTATCGTGGGCCGATTTCTTTCCAAACAGCTTTTGCTGACTGCAGAAAATGCGCAAAATTCGTAAAAATCACTTTGCTTGACTTCCACTGACTGAAGTTTTGAGCGGCTCCCTGACGTCCGCGCAACTTAGCCAGTGTTGTTCGTATGCCGAAAATACTTTGTGTTGATGCAAATTTCTTGCACAATTTCAATACTTAATGTGAAATTCATAAGGGAGATTAAGAATTTATTAATTTGAAATGTTCAATAATAAATTAAATTCGTATGCCGAGGTTCCACTGTAGGTCTTGTTTGTTTGTTTTAAGTTTTGACTTGACTCTCTAAAGTATGATGAATTGAATTGAAATCTCGGGGTGATGCGGACGATGATTTAATTCAACACTGAACATATTACACATTTGAATTTTATTATTTTTTTGGTTCATATTTATTAGATAATATTTTTAGATACCTACACCTTCAAATTTCACCAAACCGATTGACTTACACCACCTGAAAGAAGCTCTATATTATCTCCCACATATATTTTCTTTGGTCTTTAATGTAAAAAAAAAATATATATATATTTTTGTTTGTTGTGAGAATAGAAAAGCCGTTTTTCCCCCCTTTCCCCCCCTTTTTTTCTTCCCGTCTCGCTCGTTCGCCCAGTCCTCATGTGCGCTACAGATTCCACGCCGTGAACAAGTCTATCTACTGTATGCAATTTTTCTCTCTTTCCAAAAGCATTTCATAGTAGGTTGCTGATAAAAAAAAGGTCAGTGGCTAATCAAGAAAGCAGGTTTTTTTTGTTTTTGTCTTTTTTTCCAGAATTTGAGCTAATAATTCATGACATGTTGGAGAGAACATTAACAGCAGGTCTTAACTAAAGAAACTGTCTCCTTTGCTTCTTCTTCTTTTTCTTCTTTGTTTTCTTTAGAACTGTGATAATTGTGCACTGATTAGATGAACGACTCCTTAATATTCATTATTTGTGAAGTCAGCACATCCTTCTTTCTTTTATCCATTTATAATTTTTCTGCTCGTAGATGTGCTCTGAATCTCGAAGGAAGAGATTTTAATGGTGAGATGCGTTCGTCGTTTCCAAAGATGGAGCGCTTTCTGTAACAATCTCACAGCTAGACATAAGAAGCAAAATGACAGGTACACTGTGTCTCCATATTTCTGTACATTTCTACGATTATTGATATGTATGAAGGTGTGATTGGACACAAAAAGTGTTACATTTATAGCAGCAGAAATTTTATATTATGTGCAAAAAGTGATGAGCATTTTAAAAATATTTAAGCGTTAGCACAAGTGGTTACTAGTAGTTTTTTTTTTTTTTATGTACAAATTGAAGAATACTGATATTGTGCTAAATTATGCAATCATAACATTGCTGCGATGCTGTCAGTGAAGTATCTCCGTGGCATCCCAAAAGAAAAACCTAACGATGTGGATCAGCAACATTCACCCAATCAGGTTCAGGTGTTTTGGTCATGGCTTTAAAAGAACACCAGCGGGCTGTTTCAGGTTTTTAGGTTTTTAAACCGATAGCTTTGACTTAACTTCCATTAAAGTAACTACATTGAGTTCAGGCTCAGTATCGTACCACAGTAGCACACTGAAGAAAAAACGCTGCATCTTTGTCATCATTGTTTTTTGCATTGAGGTCTTTTTTTTGTTTTGACTCAGACAATAAGAGACAGCGGCACTGAGGAAAAGACAGGAGGCAGAGCTGGAGGTAGCAGAGCTGAAGATGTTGAGGTTCTCTTTGGCAGTGACAAGGATGGATAGGATGAAGAATGAGTTCATCAGAGGGACAAACCATGTTAGATGTTTTGGAGATAAAGTCAGAGAGGCCAGATTGAGGTGGTTTGGACATGTTGGATGCTGAGGTTCGAACTGCCAGGTAGGAGGTCTAGAGGAGACCAAAGAGGAGATTTATGGATGTAATGAGAGAGGACATGAAGTTAGTTGGTGTGAGAGAAGAGGAAGCAAAGGATAGGGTTAGATGGAGGCGGATGATTCGCTGTGGCGACCCCTGAAATGGAACAGCCGAAAGACAAAGAAGAAGTTCAGTTTGTGTTGGTCATTATGTTGGTGTACCAGGATAAGGAAAGTGCAGATATTTATGCCTTTTATTACGGTAACCAGTATGAAATTTATTTATACAGATTTTTTTTATCTTTTTTTTTTTTTACCCATTACCTTTCCTAGTCTTTAACCACAGCATTTTAATATTACACAACCCAGGTAAATACAAAATGCAGCTTTTAAATGATCATTTTAATTATTTAGGGGAAAATGCTATCCAAACCTGCCTGGCCATATGTGAAAAAGTAATTGCCCCTAAACTTAACTGGTTGTTCCACTCTTGGCAGCAACAACTGCTCTTGCAATGACTGCCAATGAGTCTTTCACATCGCTGTGGTGGAAAAACACTGGAGGGTTTTCGAGCTTAAGGTCATGCAACAGCACCTCAGGATCAGGATCGTCCATATTCGCAGCACCCTTAGAGTATGATATGGTCATTGGACTGTAAGGAAATTACTCTATCCTGTGTTTAAAAGTGGTTAGCACTGTGGCTTCCCACCTCCACTGTCAAGGGTTCGATTCCCGCCGCGGGTCTGTGTGTGCTTGGAGTTTGCATGTTCTCCGCATGCTTGGTGGGTTTCCTCCGGGTACTCCGGTTTCCTTCCACAGTCCAAAGACATGCAGGGTTTCCAAATTGCCCACAATGAGTGAGAGAGTGTTTAAAAGTTAAATAAAGTAGTGAAGGAGAAAAGGAGACACAAACCTAATGTTTGTTTATAGGTTATAGTGAAAAAGTGATTGGCTGGTTAGGCGTTATTTTATATGTATAAAATAAAATCCTTTATTTACATTTATGGCATTTGGCAGGCGCACTTATCCAGAGTGACATTTATCTCATTTTACATTTTTAGCAGTTCAGGGTTAAGGGCCGTGCTCAGGGGCCCAACAGTGGCAGCTTGGTGATGTTGGGGTTTGAACCCGGGACCTTCTAGTCCGTAGGCCAATGTCATAACCACCAAGCTGCCATTAATGGCTTATGTAGTGCTGTTGTAGAAAAAAAATAATAAAAGGATGTCAGCATTTTATTACGTTTTTACCACAGCACTTTGCTAACAGTTACATAAGAATAAAAAAAAAAAACAATATTTATCTATTTATAGTTACATATAGTGTTGTGAAAAAGGAAAAAACATTTTTCATTACAGCAGCTGTAAACACTCGTTCCCTCACCGATCTCCCTTTATTCTCTCTTTAAGTTTAATCGAGCAAAAATGACAGCAGGTCATGTTATCGGTTCTGTTCCATCGCATTCCATCAACAGGAATCAGTTCGGTTTGTGACCGACACAAGCATTCATTCTTCGATGTTGATGTTTCTGTATCCATAAACGTTGCTTAGTTTATCAGATGAGAAATCGATCACTAGTTTCCGTCTCCCTGAAGCCTTGGGTGTGAACACGAGCTCGGCAGTGGCGAGGTCACCAGGGCCTACTTTCCCAACACTGAGGGGGTAAAACAGAGAGATACACAAAGCTTTATAAAGAAAATCTGAAGAACTGACAACACTACAAAAAAGAAATTAGCATTGAGAAAATGGTGGATTTTTTTTAATTCCTCCAATTTACAAACCTACAGATTTCAATAATGACGTTTATAAATATATAAATTAACTTTTTTCCATTTCAACTAATACTTTTTAAGCTTTATAGTATTCTTCTAAAAGAGAAAAAAAAAAACTAAGATCTTGATCAACAATGAAGAATCTCCTAAAATGCAACAGCTGTTCGTCTTGTATTGACCCACTCTTTAGTGATGGCCGTGCCGTCTGTCAGGTTGGCTCCGTGTAAAGAGAAGACGCAGTTTTCCAGCGACTCGGGCAGAGGATTCTGCAGTGTCACATCAACCAATACAGGCTGGCCAACTTTGGGATCCTCAAGAACCTACAGAGGAATCAGACACATGTTATACATCGAGTATAACAGTTTTATCTAACAAACTGCATACATACATTGTCACATAATGAGGTGTTAACACCCTTGTCTGGTTTAGGAAACTTCCTTTGGTTTAATAATCTGTTATCCGTACCAGGATGATAATAGGCGGGGTATCCAGCACTATGGTCTTTGTTGCTCTCTGGAGCTCCTTGGTCTCCAAGTCGATAAGCAGAGCAACCAATTTGATCATTCTGTCTTGAGTCATGACTTTTCCATACTCTGAATATTGTAGGCGAAGTGTTGCCTCGCTTCCTGAAATGCAAAATGGGAATCGACACAGTTGCTGAGAAAGCATCGGTATTAAATATTTGCATAACAGCATGGCAATACAGTTGGAAGGCAGCATTGTTGGTAACCGTTTGGAACTAAATTGCTTGGTACTGACGGCTCAATCAGCTCAATTATCTTTCCTCTAGCCAGTTCCTAGAGAGGGATAAACGTAGCACTCTTACCCTCCATTGGGGCCAGGTTAGCCTCAGTGAGCTTCATCTGGCCGCACGTCGCCCCGAGTCTGCCATTATAGGTCACAACCTGGGCGTAAAACATCAGCCGGCAGATCTTCGGAGTGTCCGTGTTGTTTATGGCCCGCGCGTACACCTCAAAGTCTGAACCTACCATCATATCAGGGCTCAGTTTGATCTTCGCATGCAGACCAGGCTCTTCCTCATTCTTAATTAGCCGGTTTACGTGGTTGGCCATCTCAAACACCTTCCTCTCCTCTATAGAACCTGGAAAGGATCTACGCTTATCATTTGCTCAAAGCTCTCAAAGTAGAGGTAGCCTGGATGTCCTGGGATTCAAAAAATCACTTCTATGTGCTCTTCAGTATGTTCGTCTTACCTTCAGGGTATTTGTAGTGATGTGTGATGTCTTCCCTCTCGTCTGTGCCGACTGCCTTGGTGCTGATGCTCTGGCCCACATGAGTAGCTGATCCTCCTACTTTTACCACTTTGTCATCACCCAGAACGATGTATTCCACCACATCTGCGTTCACCTCGGCGTAAACAAACGGAGCATCATAATTTGCGCTCAGGTCACCTTCCTTTACTGCTCTCACAGGGACCGGACCACAGCAGTAAACCCCTGATCGAAAAAAGAGACAAGGAACCAAAAACTCAGTATGTTGCATTGAAATGAGGATGGAACACCATGAACTGATGTGAAGGCAGAGACTATTGTATAGAGTATATACGTGTTTTTCTAGGTTCAATCCTGACCTCAGGTTACTGTCTGTATGGAGTCTGTACCATATTCCCCAGTCTCTGCATGGGTTACCTCCAAGTTATTAAGTTTCCTCTAATTAAATTAGGTTGATTTGCCACTTGGCCTGCGATGAATTGAAGCCCTGTCCAGTGTGTACCTTGCCTCATGCCCCAAGTTCCCCAGAACAGGCTCTAGAATTCCTAAGATCCAGCAGAGGATAAGTGGTATAGTGATTGATTCATTGATTGATCAATTGATTGATTTGTCACTCAAAATTGCCCCTAGGTCTTGGTGAATCTCCCATCCAGAGTTTGTATCCACTCTACCATCACTTGTTTCCTGTGGTGTGGGATCACTGGCCTGCCAGCCCTCGTAGCCGAGCCTAAGGTCAGGACGAGTCATCCAACTCTCCAACCATACATGGAAGTTCCTGCACAGATGATGCGAACATGAAATTCGATGTAGAAACATATTGAAAAACAAAGGCTGCATTCACATTACCAGACTCAAGTGATGCAATTCAGATTTTTCACCCTAAGGTGATACAGATCAGATTTTCTGGGGGGATGAATTTCAATGTTGCTCAGATCAGATCTGAGTCACATGTGGTTGTGATTCTATATTGATTGGATACATATATCCGATACCCTGTCACCTGTAGGGTGCTGAGGTCAGTCACCACCAGTAGCGTGGCGATTTCGTACTACTAGCAACAGCTGCTAAAACAGCTAAAGCGAGGTCACTGGCTTTCTTCCTTTTTCTGGACCTCAACAAATACAGCCGACTAATTGCTTGTCGTCCTCCAGAGCAAAACCCCAAGCATGTTTTTGCTAAAATCGCATTCATTGTTTGACATGAATAAGCACTCGCACAAACTCATGATGTGTTAACCCAGATGACGCAAGCAAAGGCATCTCAATGTCCCCTTGCCTACTGTTTAAGACAGTAGACATGTCCACATGAGACAGATAAGTTACTTGTGATTATAATTATGAATGTGAACCGTTGTGACGTGCAAATCCGATCTGACCAAACAAATATCTGAATTTAACTATGTACCTTGTAATGTGAACATAGCAAAGCTTTCTGTATTTTATCTTTATCTTTAAAAAGCATCAAAATCTCACCATATGGAGTCATTACTAATATCCTCATCGATCTCGTTGTAATATCGTTCAATGAGCAGGTTGCTGTTTGTGTCATGAGCTGATTCGTAGTTGGTGACCACTCGGCACGGGATGCCCAGCGCCCGGGACACTGCACAAAACAAGTTATTTCACTTAAAGGGATAATCAAAGTCATTTCTTGTCCCTAAGGCTGATATACAGGTGGATATACTGACTAAAGGTGATTTAATGACCTGTACACGCCACAGCAGCAAACACCCAGCACTGGCCGTATTGCACTCCTGTGCAGTTCTGTTCACTCCACTTGTGTAAAATCGCACCACTGTCCTTCCATGCAGTAGGTCTGACTCCGTCTTCATAATTTCCTGACCAGTTCCCCACCAGAACTCCATTATCATCGTTGTTGTTTATCTAATCCAGGCAAAGAGAAATATTATATTTTATGTAACAATCCACCATTTCGTATTTTCGTTTCGGGTTTTCATAAATGTTCCTGGATGACGGGCTATCCTAACAATCATCGCAATATTCTAAATGATGAAACAACATTTCGAGTGGTTGGTTGATGCTCACCATGGCACTGATGACTCGGGTCACGTAGGCAGGCCGTCTCCTGTCTGAACAGTCCCGCGCTGGGTCTTCTAAATGCTTCGGGTTTTCATCCAAAACTCTCAGACAGATGTCCAAAATGCCAGGCTCAAACTGCACATTGACACCATGTTACATGTTTTATAAGGCTGTCTATCAATAGCTGAATATTTGTCTCCATTTAACTCTGTTTTAACCACTTCTTCCCTTGTCACTCCAACCTCCTGCATGTTCTCCCTCACCCCATCCATAAACCTTCTCTTGGAACTTCCTCTTCTCCTACTGCCTGGCAGCTCCACCTCTAACATTCTCCTCCCAATATACCCCTCATGCTTCCTCTGCACATGTCCAAATCCTCTTAATCTGGCCTCCCTAACTTTGTCCTGACACTGTCCCACTAATATGCTCACTCTTAATCCTGTCCATTCCTGTCCCTTTTAGAGCACCATCTAAGCATGTTCTCTGACATGCTCTCTAATTCAGCAGTGCCTTCAGACATTCCCAATCGATGAATAATGTCTAATGAAGACATGACATACCTTGTTCAAATGTTGTTCTTTGGCTAACATCACACTACTACTACTACTACTAGCTGGTCCTATTCACATCACATATTCACCGATGTGCCACCAATATTTCATGGTGGAGAGCTTGTTTCCTGAAGCTTGTCCGTACATACAGTATGGACAGCAAATTGAACGAAAATCCAATATAGGCCTTATAGGTGCCACTACAACCCATCAGAACAGCTTCAATGAACCTTCATCTGGAATTCTACTGGGAAGATGATCACCTAGTTTTGAAGTATATGTTCTGATGATGGTGACGGAGATTTTGGACACTATGTCTCCAAAATCTCCAACAAGTCTCTATTTAATAAACATGCAACTTTTTATAGTTGTTGCTCATGAACACCAATTAAAGATTATGTGCATGGATCATTCTAATTTTCACCTTCTTTGCCTTGTAATGGTAGTGATTGTTGGAAAATCTAAACCAATATATAAAAAACATTTCAATGCACATTTAAGTAAATGTACAAAATAAGGAGCCTTAGTACCTGTCCAAAGTTCCATGGAAGTGTACTGATGCGTTTGGCCTTTCCACGGTAGATCAGTCCATCCTGAGACAGAACGTACTCCTGTCTCTCAGCCTCACTCGCCAAGTACACCGAATCTCCTGTTAAAGCCGTAATAATGAAGTTAATCCTCGTTTTCCACGACCTTAATGTTCAGACAGGCTAATAAACCGTTTGTATATAAAATGCAAGATGCATTTTCCAATGAAGCAACCATGACATCTTACTCTTGCACCAGGGGTTAAAGAGCAGCACAAACTGGCCCAAGCTGACTTCCTTAACTTCCCTGCCAACAAACTCGAGGGCGAGTTGGTACACCCCGATTGGCGCATCAGGTGAAGAGCCAATAGTGAGTGATACGCTGCTCTCAGATGCTAACTTTGTCGTCACACTCCAGCGGACTTTGGATACGAATTTCCCGGGTCCAAATTTAACAGCAGCGCCAGGTTCTGGGCCTAGAAAAAAACACACACACACATGCTAGTTAAATGTAACATAGTTGTTGCCATAAATATTACACACTTAACTTTAACCGTAGTTCCATATTCCATGGATATCATATGATGTGTACAAATGTGATATTGCTAAATCAATATCTTTGAATGTTCAAGTATGATTACACACCAGTTGTGAGCTGTTAAAAGCAGAGACCGAGCATAATTTCCCTTTTGTTTAATGCTAACTAGCCAGTGAGAGTGAGTATGGTACCTGTACGGGAGATGAGGTTGATGCTGCTTCCATGTTGAAAACGTGAGCCTGCTCGTAAGTAAAGCGTGATGGTAAAGGGTTGACCTCTCCTCACGATCAGACTGTTCACTCCGTTCAGCTTGGTGTGGTGCTCGGTGTTGTTCACTGTGCACTCCAAATCAACACGCTCTATCTCCAGCACTTTGAGGCGCCAAAGAAGATTGGAACATGCTAGCACTGGCATTCCAGCACACTCTCATACTAACATACTATCATACGTCCAAACTACTGAGCCATTATTGCAAACTTCTCGTGAGTGTATCGTCACCATCATACATGAATACAAGTATATTTGCATAGTAGCATTCTTTTACAACACCATATTAATGTGTTAGCATAATCATAGAAAACCTTATATCGCAATAGTGTCATATTATCTGTGCTAACTGCAACCAAACATACTAGCATACTTTAAACGTTTTCATATTAGCTATGTAACATACCTACATGCTACTTAAAAACATGCTTGTTATATGTGCAACTTGCATACTAGCATCCTTGAATGCTTGCAAGTTATGTCTTTTTACATTAAACAACGAGTGTATTAGCATACACGCATATTTACACACTACTAAACGTGCACACCAGCATATTCGCATACTGTAGGTCAAGCATACTCGTACTGTTTATTTATTTATTTTTTTTTCGTTACTAAATCTTTGTCTAGTGTGCTTCTTATGCATTGACTTCACTCTTGCATATTAGCCAGCTTACAGAGCATCCGGAAAGTTTTCACAGTGCCTCAATGACATTTGACACATTTTGTTATGTCACAGCCTTATTCTAAAATGGATTAAATATTTTTTTCCCCTCAGAATTCGACACTCAACACCCCATAAGTTTACTTGAGATTTTTGAAAATTTGAAAGCCACCAATCAGGCCTATATGGTAGAGCGGCCAGACGGAAGCCACTCCTTAGTAAAAGGCACATGGCAGCCCGCCTGGAGTTTGCCATAAGGCACCTGAAGGACTTTCATACAATGAGAAACAAAATTCTCAGGTCTGATGAGACTCTCTGGCCGCTCCACCATATAGGCCTGATTGGTGGATTGCTGCAGAGACGGTTGTCCTTCTGTAAGGTTCTTCTCTCTCCACAGAGAACCTCTGGAGCTCTGACAGAGTGACCATCGGGTTCTTGGTCACCTCCCTGACTCCCCCGATCGCTCAGTTTAGATGGCCTCCAGCTCTAGGAAGAGTCCTGGTGGTTTTGAACTTCTTCCACTTACGGATGATGGAGGCCACTGTGCTCATTGGGAC
>JAQMYJ010000015.1:24839723-24850480 GCA_030014305.1 Clarias laeviceps | reverse complement strand
TGATTTATGTTCTATTCTGAATAAAATATTGACATTTGCCATCTCCACATCATTGCATTCAGTTTTTATTCACAATTAGTTTAGTGTCCCAACTTTTTTGGAATCCGGTTTGTAGTTTAATCTGAATGTCTTCGGATTGTGGGAGGAAACCAGAGAACCTGGAGGAAACCCACCAGCAAACTCCATGCACACAGGCCCAGAGGCGGGAATCAAACCCAGACCCTGGAGGTGTGAGTCCACTGAGACACTGGACGGCCATTTTATGATGTCATAAGGAGCAAAAGTTCAAAAGTAGTAATTTGTACAGACTAAAAAATTACTCTGTTCCCAACTCCATTACTAACTGTCTACATACAGTAGACATAGTCACAAGCACACAGCTAGCAGTTTACATGCTAGCTAACTATCTTGCTAATACTGCTAACCTGGCATTCTTTAGTGCTTATGAAACAAATGGGCGGAGAGGTTTTGCTGCATATTAGTCAAGTTTTTACTTTTATATCGCTAAAATCTAGTTAACGTTGAGGATTTCTTCACGGATGAACACTTTTTCCGCAGCGCACCATATAGCGGTAGCTTGTGAAATCCGCCACGTCCTGTGTTTCGCATTTTGATTGGCTATAAAAATGCACTTCTGCATTTAGCCACTGATTTGCCTCCTGAATTATCCGAATTTTAACCAAAATGAGACAGTACAGTCTGTACATAGCACACACTATTACTAATTTGCCTGATGTATCCTAATGTTTCTGATTATTTTTGGAATTGTGATATTTGCATATTTTCAAATAGGAATAACTTCATCCTAACGCTGTTTGCTCTAAGATTTAGCGATTATGTTTTTTGAGACTCTGAATACAACAGAGTGTACGATTAACACCCAGAGGTGCTGTCGCTAATCTGTGGATCAACGTCTGCTTGGTCCTTGGACTTGGGAAACTAGTCCAAGTTTCGTGCCGTGAAAAATTATTCTGATTTTTTTTTTTTTTTACATTTTGCATCTTTGTCACATTTAAATGATTGCGATTAACAAATTTTAATATTACACAAAGATAACCTGAGTAAATACAAAATGCAGTTTTTAAACCTACCTGACCCTACGTGGAAAAGTAATTGCCCCCCTTTGCTAAATCATGAATGGACTGTGATTTTTGGAAAGCTGAGTTAAATTTCACTTGCCACACCCAGGCCTGATTACTGCTGGACCTGAACAGATGAGAAACAAAGTAATTGACATGTATCAGTCTGCAAAGGGTTACAAAGCCATTTCTAAGGCTTTGGGACTCCAGTGAACCAAGGTGAGAGCGATTATCCACAAATGGATCCACAAAACTTGGGATAGTGGTGAATCTTCCCAGGAGCGTCTCAATGACGCCTCATCCAGGAGCTCATAAAAGAACCAAGAACAACATCTGAAGAACTGCAGACCTCACTTGCCTCATTTAAGGTCAGTGTTCATTTTGACTTTACGGCAAATACTGCGTGGACTGATGAGACAAAAGTTGAACATTTTGGAAGGTGTGTGTCCTGTTACACCTGGTGTAAAACGAACACAGCGTTTCATAAAAAGAACACCATACCAACAGTCAAACATGGTGGTAGTGTGATGGCTTGAAGGAGAATGTCCGGCTATCAGTTTGTGACCTCAAGCGCAAGTGCACTTGTTTTAATTACCCCGACAGTGATCTGAAACACACCAGGAAGTAGTCTAGTCAAAGTCTGAACTTAAACTCAAAAGCTCTCCAATGTGGCTAAGATAAAAAAATAAATCTGCATAGGAGAGTGGGCCAAAATTCCTCCACAGTGAGGTAAAAGACGTATTGGCAGTTATCGCAAAAGCTTGATTGCAGTTGTTGCCGCCAAGGGTTTGGTACAACCAGTTATTGGGTTTAGGGGGCAATTACTTTTTCACATAGTGTCAGACAAGTTTGAAGAGCATTTTTTCTTTAATAAGGAAATAATCGTTTAAAAACTGCATGTTGTATTTACTCGGGTTATCTTTGTGTAAAATTAAGATTTGTTTGATCTGAGTCATTTACGTTAGTGTGACTAATATAAAAAAAAAAAAAAAACAGGAAGGGGTCAAATACTTTTTCACGGCACTGTAATATTACAATAAATGCATTTGTAACTACAAATTTTAACCAGATCGTGTAGATAATTATATGTACACAATTTGTTCAAATCTCTCCTCTGATTGGCCAGAGGTTGTTTGCTGGCGGTCTTTAGCAGCAGGCGTTTTAACGTAACGTGTCCTTCGGGTCAGTTTATACATCGAAACCTCTGTGTTTAATCTCTGTCTTTGTGCTGAAGCAACACCACACACAGTTCCACGCTGCTCTGAATCTGACTTGCAAAATAAAGTCTCTAAGCCTTCAAAGAAGAACTTCAAGAAGAACAAAAAATCAAAAGCAAAAAAAAAAAAATCCAACCAAAAAAACAACAAAGCTCTCGGCTCTTTTCCAAAGTTTAAAGCCTCTATGGTAGAAATAACCCGAGCAGGCAGTGATATATGATGAAGTTGTCTGGCAACAGACCGGTCAAAATAGCATCCTGCCTCCCAGGAGTAAATATAACGAGCGCGAGCACATTGCGTGATGCGAGAGCGCTCCTGTAACATTCCCGGGTCGGGTTGCGTTACCGCGCACAACGAAGAACCCCAAAGAGTAACGGCTGGACGGGAAATGACAGCTCGTAAAAATATTTGAAGTGTTTAGGATTAAACTGCATCAGAACGGATATTTCATTCATAGTGTTTATGTGTTTGTGAGTAAACTCGGAGCAGATTGAAATGATAAGCGGTGAAATCATTTCTGTTTTAGTTTATATGTTATGTTCAGACACACGACTGTCTGTTATCTGTTAAAAAGCACATGGCATCATGATCGTGCACGGCCGTGAGAAACTGTTCCTGAGCATGCAAGCGGCAACAGTAACCGATCTGAAGTCTTCTGGGACGTCGGTGCAGAAGAAGGCGAGCGAGTTGGCGGAGTCAGAGACCCCTGACTCATTATGAGATTAAAGACAAATTACAGAGGCTTAAAGTGAATCTTGTAATGCACAAGCAGCTAGCGGAGAGAACCTGAAGCTGGGGTCATGTGATCTCAAGCTGTTAAGCAGCTGCGTTATGTACGAATGCGTCTACATACAAGCAGCTTTGGGTTCAAAGCAGGAAACACTTTAAATTGGGTTAAATTAGGGCTCTCAAGGTTATTATTCTTTAACACAAATTAATCATATGACCAAGTTTGACCCTAATGGTTTTCCATGATCACAGTGCGGCTCCCCGGCTGTGTGTGATCACGGCACGTCTAACAGGGATAATAAGATGACAGAGGAAACATCACCAGATGCTGAACGGTAAGTCTCATTATAAAAAGCTTCTAGATAGCAGTTTGTATGAAACCAAATTTGAGCGCTCGAGCAAGAATACATTAAGTGTAAGATGTGGGAGCGAACGGTTTCCCCGGGGGGGGGGGGGGGGGGGGGTTGGGCGGGGGAAGGTGTGAACGGTTTGCGCAGGGGCCCACACAACCCATAATCCGTCCCTGGGATAGTGGCAACCCATCGACACCAGGGCTCGAACCTGGATCCTCAGATCTGAAAATTAACACATTAGAGCCACCTGAGCCACTGCTTCCACATCTTACACTTAATGTATTCTTGTAAAAATAAATAGTTTCCCCTTGAAGGACGCTCGAGCACTCAAATTTATAATGAGGGGGGGGGGGGGCCCTTGCGAACGTTTTCCCGGGAGGGGGGAGGTGCTCGCGAACGTTTTGCCCAGGGGCCCCACGTGCCCCCTGCACCCCAAGGGCCCCTGGGCAGCGGCCCCGATGGTCCGGTCCGTAATCCATCCCTGCACTATCCCCCCTCCCGCCCCCACCCCATATTACCCAGGCCACCGCATGCAGTGCAGGCCCTATTCGAGAGATTTTAATTTAACACTAAATGTTAATGTTAGAGATATTATATAACTGCATAATCTGTTTCTTCTAACCAGTTCGCCATGCATTTCTTTATGTCAACATTGAATGTTTATAATACAAGTAAATCTTAACAAGTTTTTTTTTAATTTTGATTAATCGTTCGTGATTAATCGCGGACTATGACTGCGATTAACTAGATTAAATCTTTTGATTACTAATTTAAACAAAAACTGAATGAAGAACTGATATATATTTTATAATACAAAAAAAAGCCATATCATTACTTTTTCCTAACTAATATGACTTTCCAAGCTTACAAGAAAAAGAAAAAGAAAAGAAAGCCTCAATGACTCACTGCACCGCTCCGTCGTCCACGATGTTCCCATCTTTAGGACGTGGTTTATTCCTTATCTTGTTAAAGGCCCTAAAAATACCCACTGCAAAGTGAATTTGAAACATCCACCTGGTGTAACATCATGTCTGCGTCTGTAGGATAATCGCTACAGCTGCGTAAACACCAGAAAACGAGGCTGAGCCACCAACGGATCTGGGCAACAACAGCTGAGAGACCGAGAGCCAGAGAAAGACATGTCACAGTCACACGGCCGTCTGTATCGCTAGTTCAATTAGCGCAGGTGGACACATTCTTAGCATTAGTCGAGGTTTATGTTCACATCCTCGTAGGTAAAATGACATTATTAAAAGTCAGTCATGCTGTAAAATAGTTACTTTTCACTCTTTCCAGATTGTTCACAAGTTTGAACCAGTTCAAGTTCAAGTAGAGAAGAAACTGCAAAGTACTATCTCATTGTTTCTATTTAGCTCAATTTAATAACTCATTATTTTAAATAATTATCTTTATTGTTTTGAAATTGTGTCTCAATATTTAGGATAAATATCTTGTTATTAATTTTTTTTTAGTTAGATGATGTAGTATCTAAATTTCAACTTAATTGCTTGTTATTTTCTTGTGTCTCATAACTTTATTTTTTAAATAAATGCTTCTTGTATATGTTATAAATTCTTATTAATTTTAATCTCATTATTTTCTCATCTCCTTATGTCATCTAAATTCCATCCTGGTGTTTTGTTATTTTTTCAGATTTTTTTCTTTTTTTAGCTTAAAAACATATTCTCATTATAAGCATTGTCTCAAAATGTAAACTACATATTTCATTATTCCCGCGTTATTTTTTTATTGTTATTTTCTTGTGATTTTAATAGTGTCTCATTATTTGAAATGATCATGTTATTTTAATATCTAATGTTCCATAAGTTCTCGTACATTTTATAAATTTAATATCTCATTGTTACAATTTATCTCTTAATTTACATTAAGTTTATACATTATCTTGGTATATTGACATCAGTATCTAAACTGGAAAGAATACAATACTTAAAGTAACGAGATGTGTCATAAATAACAATAAAAGAAAAAGTTAAAAAATTAATGAATTCATTAAAAAAAAATTTTTTTTACTTTTTATTTTTGACATTATCTCATTATTTCACTTTCTTATCTCATTATTTTTGTGTTATGGTCATTTTAGTATCTTAAATATTGTATTCTCATATGCAGTATATCAGTAATTCTAATCTATCAATATTTTAACCTAATATTTCACTATTATCGTAAAGTACTAATATCTTCCAGTTTATTATCTTGTTTGGTGTAGAATCTGAGAATTCTCCATCATGTTATTCCACTATTTTATATTTTAGACATTCTTATAAATAATAAACTTTTCTTCTCATTTTTTTTTTCTTGTTACATTTTTTTTTATTTTTTACTTCAGGTTAATTGTTATTCCATTTAGATAATTATAATTTCTAATTATCATGCTTCTTGATCCTTTTTAATATCATACATTTAATTGTTTTAGATAACGTATGATATTAATTCAAACCTATTATCTCTTTTTAAGTTATCTTGTTATCTTTGATGTCATATATCCTTATGTTAATGGATTTTTTGTGTTATTTTTATATTTATATATAAATATATTTCAGGTTATTATCTTATTATTGTGAGATTATATTATCTCATGAGTTTGACCTAATGTTATGCCATGATTGTTCTGAGCTAAGAACTACAATTATTATTATTATTATTATTATTATTATTATTATTATTATTATTATTATATGTAATATATGTAATACATTTATGACTGATTTACAAAGTCCTAAATATTAGAATAGGAAAATAAAGTAGATGTATTAAAATAATGAGATTTTACACTTAAATGGTATACAGTATTAATATGTCAATAATAAAAATTATAATAATAATAACAAGAAGTAGAAGAAGAATTATAATAATTCACATTGTTTGCATTTAAATGCAACTCAGCATGACTTCCAAATAATCAAAAAGACGAATAAGTATAAAAAAAAAACAAATAAAAAAAACAGATGTAATAAAAAAAATTTTTTTTTTGTGTGTGTGTGTGTGTGTGTGTGTGTGTGTGTGTGTGTGTGCACACGCACAGCTGTAGGGTGATTTTGGCCACCTGCACCTCTCATGTTAAAGCTGCTCTATTTATTACCACCAGGTCGCCACACACCGCTCTTGTTCCAGCCATGACACTTGTGTGTATGTGTGTGTGTGTGTGTGTGTGTGTGTGTGTGTGTGTGTCTACATGATGAATGAAATCAGTTCAGCACTATTTCAACACTTGTATCACCAAAGTTTTAACTCCTTCTGTGTCTTCTGTCTTGTACTTCTTGAAAATTAAGTTAATAAGACATGCCATAAACACACACACACACACACACACACACACACACACACCTTATTTCCCAGCTTATACAAACACACACACCTCTTATTTCCTACCTTACACACACACACACACACATTATTTCCCTTCCTTATTCTCAGACACACCCACACACACTATTCCCTACCTCATACACATACCTCTTATTTCCTACCTTACACACATGCATGCGCACACACACACACACACACACACACACATCTTATTTCCTACCTTATTCACACACACACACACACACACGGCAGTGAGTGTAAGGCTGGTGTGTATCCCAGTCCAGACTGAACACACTGCTCAGTGGGGTGAAGAGCTCGGCGTCTGCCTCCTCGGCTCCGTCTCAAACCCCACAGTGACTCCTGCCCCGTGTAGTGCCCCTCTATAGGGCGTAGGGGCTAATTTAGGGGCTAACTCACTCTGTTCATCCCCCTGTCCCTCTCTCTCTCTCTCTCTCTCTTTCTGTTTGTCTGTCTGCATCTCCCTCTGTCCTTTTTTCTTTGTTTCTGTCTTTCTCCGTATCTGTTTCTCTTTTCCTCTCTCTTAAGATCTATATCTTTCCATCTGTCTATCTCTATTTGTCTGACTCTCTTTTTTTCTGTCTGTCTGTCTGTCTTTTTCTCTCTCTTTCATCCTCCCTCTCTTTCTGTCTGTCTATCTGTCTATTTCTCTCCCTCTCTCTCTTTCTGATCTTTTCTCTCCACTGTCTGTCCATCTGCCTGTCTGTCTCTTCCTCCTCTCTGTCTAGCTGTTTCTCGCTCTCTTTCTCTCAACACACTCAAAAAATCATTTCCGTTTCCACTTGATTGAAACCCTTTAATGATAATATCTTGTGTGAGGTTGTGAAGGTCTCAGCAGAAGGTCTGAACAGAGTAAAACACAATCTTCATGTGGAGCAGCCTAACAGTCACAGGGTTATCAGAGTAATAAGAATAAAATATTTCCTTTCCTGTTAATGAAGTGTGTATTTAATCATAACGAGCTCATCCATTAATCTCAGTTAAACTCCACATTCCCTGATACAGATGTCTCATGTAACTCTTTCTGCTGTTTATCATTTAGTTTATGTTTCTGCAAATCTAAATTTGTGCATGACACAAACAAACAAACAACAAAGAAAATAAAACTAGTAATTGTTGATATATTTGTAGCCACCCCAGAGACTGGACAGGACATCGCACAAATCTGATCTGTCTGTATCCAGTCTGCACAACATCTGCTCTAAATCCAGCTGTAAAACCAGTAGGGAGAGCCGAGCCACTCAGCATCACAGTGCACCTCCACATTGGGTCCACTAGAGGGCAGTATGAGGACAGTGTTCCCCTTTCAGTGTCTCCTCAGGGTGTTTGAACCATAGGGATCCTACTGAATAAACAGGCTGTACACAGCGCAATGCATTTGAGCAGCTACAAGAGAAGCCGTGGCTAATGCGTCAGTATCAAAAACTAAAAGAATCTCCATGTTATGATCTCAACTACTGGTCACGTAACAGCAGTTACTGGCATGAGAAGGGATTACTGTATGTCATTTTGGACGCAGTATATTTCGCTGGCACTAATGAGTTTGTATTGTGCAAATGTTTCACATTTCAGATTCCTAGACACGAATACATTCTCCAGAAACACATGTGGAAAAGAAAAAGTTATTTCTAAGTGCGCCGTCCTTTGCATCTGTGATTTTGTTGCTTTTATTGCAAGCTTTCAAGTTTACGATGTTGTTTAATCCTCTTTAAATACGCTCCCCCCTCTCAGTGTGATATTACAGTATGTGTAGTGTAAAGACGCTGGGACGTCAAACCCATCAGTGCAGCTACCCCACTACCTGATGGAGGTCTGAAGGATACGCAGTGGTGGTACATGAGTAGATTCCTTAGGTCAAATATTACTCAAGTAAAAGTAGAAAACCTTTGTTTACATGTGTAGTTGAGTAAGAGTACAAAAGTACTCACCTTCAAATTTACCTAAGTATTAAAAGTACTGAGTATGTATTAGCTCACAGTCATCTTTTGCATAGTAAAAAAAGATCTCTCTCTCTCTCCGTCTGTCTTTGCTTTATGACTGTGAACGCGCTGTTTCTGTCGCTTTTGATTGCAATTTCACATAAAAGTCAGCAGGTGGCGAAATTCCTGCTTCGAATATTACACACCACTGCGGTTATGTAACGCAACATGCAGAAATGTAGAGCCTGAAATGTAGAGCCTGTAGCTTCAACTTTTCCATAGGTTTATCCTGACCCAAGGTCAGTTCATTTCCTGGAGAGAAATGGGAAAAAAATAATAAATGAACGAACGGCGATATCACAGCTACTCTAATTTTCAGACTTTGTCAGGCAGCTCATGGTTTCCACCCCTGACTCAACACACGAACCGATCTACCCCAAGATAAAGACTGAAATTAACAAATATGGTTTACTGGCAGACGTTTAAAACTCCCCTTACTTGTTTTCCTGTTTCTATAGAATATGTGAACGGCTCATGCCCTTTGATGTAGTTGTGTATATGTACAGTAATTATGTTATGTTTAAAATGTTTACAAACTGTGTAATCAACCCACTTTATTTGCTATAAAACAATCCAAAGATACAGTGACATCTAATGGTTTTTTTTTTGCAAGCATATCACAGCTCAACCGAATGGTAGAGATAGCTCAATCAGGCTGAAGTAAAAGTACAGATATTTGCTGCAGAATGTAGTGGAGTAATAAATCCATAAATACTCAAGTAAAATACATATACATGAAATATGTCCATAAGTACCGTAAAACAATGTAAATGTACTTGATTATCTTATGGTGTGTAACCGTACTAGACACATGCTGCGTTTAAGTCCCGCCTTTCTGCTCTACTATTGGCTCGTATCTCACAAACAGTGAAGATCAACGTTTTTCTCTCTCTCTCTCTTTTTTTTGCTTTCTCTCTCTTACTCTTCTTTTATAAATTTGTCAAACCGTCTGTTATATAAAATCAATCCAAACTTTGTAACCAATCAGAATTGAGAATCCGAGTGCACCGGGGTTGTACTGTATATATTGCACACAGAGACCTTTAAGGCTGTCAAGCTTAAGTTGCATTTGTGCAGTAATAAGTTCTTCAGCACAGCCAGCACTTTCTCATCAGATAAACAGCCTAGGTTTCCAGACTATATTGCAGAGATCCCTCCACATCTGAGTCCCCTAACTCAGAGCAGCGCTACACCACGTCCCCATCCTTTATGAAAAACCGTGGACGTTTATCCGGTTTGTCCAACAAGCAGCCACAAATTCTGCCCCCTAACAGCACCATGGCTTAGTTTTAGTAAAATACGAGCCTCACATGGTGTCAGCGAGGAAATGCTCCAGGTCAGGTCGGTGGATTGATGGTCCAATACAAGTAGAAAGTTAATTTCAGTCTTTATCTTGGAGTAGATCGGTTCGTGTGTTGAGTCAGAGGTGGAAACGATGAGCTGCCTGACAAAGTCTGAAAATTAGAGCAGCTGTGATATCGCCATTCTTTCATTTATTATTTTTTTCCCATTTCTATCCAGGAAATGAACTAACCTTAGGTCAGGATAAACCTATGGAAAAGTTGAAGCTACAGTACATTTCAGGCTCTACACCTTACAAAATCAAAGCCTACGGTACACACAGTACAAGATTTTATCTCCAAACTCTATGCTAAAACAGACTTTCTTTGCACTATTGGAAGGAAATTAATGGAGCTCCCAGTAACATGGACGTATCCTCCAGCAATCGTTCATCCATCCTGAGGAAGCACTTTATCCTGGTCGAAGTCATGGTGGACTCTCTGGTCATGAGGTAGGAATACACCTTTAATAATTCATCATATGGCAACCTGTGAACATACTGTACATTCAAGCAAATGAGCGAATTAGTGTTGACAGTCCAGTGGAGAACCCAGAAACCATCCCAAATCAACTTGAGTAGAAGATAGACAGCACTCTGAGCTCAGAGATCCAGGTAGGCAATAATGAATTAGGAAAGGTTACAGTGCATCCGGAAAGTATTCACAGCGCATCACTTTTTCCACATTTTGTTATTTCACAGCCTTATTCTAAAAT
>JAQMYJ010000015.1:24805246-24815641 GCA_030014305.1 Clarias laeviceps | reverse complement strand
TATGATAATTTCTAATTTTTAATATAATTTCTAATGTATTATAATTACGATTGAAACAGTTACTCAGTACTTGAGTATCTTTTCACCTAATACTTTTTTAACTCTTACTCGAGTAATATTTTGTATGACTACTTTTTACTTCTACTTGAGTAATATTATTTTGAAATACAGCTACTCTTACTTGAGTAAATTTTTGGCACCTCTGTTCTGATTGGACGAGAGGTTTTCCAAAAGTGGTGATATTAGACAGTAACAGCACTGGGGTGTTTATTTATATGTATGAGTGGGCGTGTCCCAGGTGTTGTCCAGTGGTTAATGAGACTAACTGTGTGTCTCAGCGTGGGTGAGAGTAGGTCTGTACGGTCCGCAGTACTAAGGAGAGAGCAGCTGCCTGACAAAACCCACATTCACAACCAGTCACAGAAGCACTTTCAGTAAGAACAAACTGATCTAATCTATAATACAAATCTGTATTATTTAACCAGTTATATTGTTCTGTTGTTGGCATAGTCCCCTACATACGAACATTCGAGTTACGTACCTTTGAAGATACGAACTTGCGTTCGCACATGTTCAATCATGGAAGTTAGATCACGTGCGTGGAGCGTGCATCCCAGTGTGTCCAGAAACAAGCACAGAAGCAGCTGCGATGAAGCTAATACTGCTAAGAAGCACCGAGCAATAACGATGAAAATAATTGCGAGAATGGAGCGAGGTAAAAAAGATGGCTTACAAACAAACTGGACTTACAGAACTCGTTTAAACAGTATGTTGCGGACTGACTGTAATCATAATCTGTTGATAATAAATGGTGTTGGAGGAAATGTCGTATAAAAGCAATATCGCACTCAAGGTTGTGCTGTTATACTGAATATCAGCACTCTCGTGGCTACAGCTGCATCGTAACCGTGCTAATAACCAGCATAAGAAACAGCCCCTCTCCTGTTATAATGTTTAACTGAAATGATGCTTTTCTGCTCACTACAACTGCATTAACCAAAGCTCTTGATCTGTATTCATATGTTTTGTGTGATTTTATTTCATCCATTGTACTACTGCTACTGCTACGTGATCAGATGATTGGTTGAATAAGTAAGGATTCCTAATAAAGTGGCAAGTGCGTGTACAAGAATTTGGAGTAATTAACAGTTTGTTTAACACATCAAGATCTTCGTCTGCGTGAATTGCACAAGCACGACAGATGTTGTAAACGCAGATGTTGTGGGGTTTCTCAATTGAAAGAAAGGGAATTTAAAAAAGGGATTTTTTTTTTTTTTGCTTGTGTGAATCGCTTCTTGACCTCAGTTCCTGCTGAGTGAGTCGGAATTTGTTTCATAATTTGAGCTGTAAATGTTGTTTTTGGCGTATATGTCAGTAATAATGCCTTGTTTACGGTGGTGCAGTCGCTGCATGTGTGTCACGTGCACTGCTTTTAGACTCGTGCTTCATTTAAAGACGCAGTGCGGTAGCGTGAGCCTCTGCTCCGGTTAGTCCGTACTTCTTAAGATGCTAATTTAAATGCATAGTTAGTCACTGATGAGGTCATTTGAGTGAAAAGTGTGTGAGCGGAGCACGCGGCCTAGAGACGAACTGAAAACACTTAATTATTCATCACTTCACTGCGGGCGTAAAAACATTCACTACACTCCGGTTTGTAGGGGAGAAAACCCTACGTGGTATCATAAACGAGCGATGATTTTTTTTTTTCCTGGCTGTCGTTTGATATTTTCTATATTTCCAAGCCGTATTGATGTTCGGAGCCCCGCCGTTGCGTCTCTAGTACACACACACACACCTCTACAGTGGGCCAGGCTCTGCTCCGGGTCAGACAGGGCCAGCGATAATGAGAGTGTGTGAGATTCAGCAGGCGGCCGCGTCGACACTTACGGCTCACGCGGAGGTTAACGGGTTCAGGTAGAGATACGGGTTACGTCTGACCTCAGCCTGGTGTTTATAGAGCGACATGGTTATAACAGACATAAACCTGTCTCATCATTTATATCTCGTTATCCAGCTCCGGCCTGTCTGAACAACGGCTGAGATTATGTTTATGTAATCGCACTTATGAATGTTTATGCTGAATGAAACACTTAGAAATGTTTTTTTTATGAATATCTGGACTCTGCTTTCATCAATATGTTGGTTCTTTTTGTTCATTTCTCTCTCTCTTTCTCTTTGGCTTTTTTAAATGAGTTTCTCCCTCACTCTTTCCCCGCACCTTTATTTTTCTGTGTATCTGCTCTCTCTCTCTCTCTCTCTCTTTCTCTCTATAACAGTATGTCTCACTCTTTTTCACCGTCCATGTCTCTCTCCTCGCCTGCTCCTCTATTTTATCGCTATTTTATGTATGTTTTACTAATGAGGTTTGTTTTGCTCTCCAGAAATCATAACAGGAATCATCAAGGCTGGTGACACGTTTATAAAATAAATAAATAAATAAATAAATACATTTAAAAAAATGCAACTGTTGTAGGCTTAAAATAAACCTGGCGTAACACATGGCGAGACGCCGCTCCGAATCCCCACATGACGTCACACCGTACCTGGGCTCGTGATTGGCTGGCTCCAGAGCGCGCCTCGGTGTGAGGTAAAGAGGTGCGATGATAGCCGCTGTGAGCACGGGCTAACGCTAACGTCCCCTGCTCGTGTAAAGATGAAAGGCTTCCACAAATAGCCCGCTCCCACAGAGAGTGTAATTGGCGTCGTGTCTCCGGGCAAGAACAGGAGGAAGCGTCTGCGCTTAGCCGCCAGTGCCCCGCAGGACATGCCCGCTTTGGCCAGCCGGTGCGCCAGAGCTCTCATTCGCTGCACGATTTATTATTTTTTTTATTATTATTTTTTCTCCTTTGAGGCTGTTTTAGTGGAACACATTTGCATATTTCTAATTTATACACGTCAGGTTTACAAAGAGTAAGGTTTCTGTTGTGTTTTTTCTACGTTGTGTTTCTGAAAGGAGTGAAATAACAGAACAAGGAGAAAAAGGAGAGAAAGTTCAACGTCGTCTGGATCGATAATAAATACCTCTTGGAGAAAAGTGTGTTAGAAACGGAGACGTATTTCTGTCTGAATCTCGTTAAAAGTTTGAGGTCTGGTGCTAACTCTAGTAGCTATATGATGATATGATGCAGATCTCTCAGAGGCAATCCGGATCCAATTTCGATCTGATTGGAATCGTCTGCTATCCTGGAAGCTTCTGTTATTAGCCCATTATCTCCATTAGCCTCGCAGCTGCAGTGCAAAATTTATAACAACAAAGATTAGTTTATTATGTGTGTAATTCGCGTACACTCTTGGGTTCAGTCATTTCTTTAGCACTGCTGTATTTTGGGGGGCTGATGCCCAGCCCTTCTCTTTTCTCATCCAGGCTTTTGGATTGGAAGCAGTGTAATAATTAATTCTATACTTGCGTAGGATTATTGCTCTTGCCCAAGTGCACAACAGTAGCAACCCATTAGTGGTGGGACACGAAACTCCAACCCTACTATTAGCAACCCAGAGCCTCAAGCATCTGAGCCATGACTGCCCCCTTGTAGAAGCTCTTAAATTCCCCTTTTTCACCAAAGAGGATCAGGTGCTAGTTCATGTCTGGCACTAGTGCCAGTTCAGAGCCAGTATAATAGTGAACCTCCTAAGATCTGGCTTTGGTTTTCCATGGGCTACAGAATCACATCATTACGTCACTGTTTACATCTGTGTATGTCTCTACTTTGACAGCAATGCTAGCACCAAAAAAAGCTAGCGGAAAGCACTACAACAACAACAATGGTGAACTTCAACATGGCTTTGCGAGCAGTTCTCCTGGCTTTGTGAGTCTACCTTGGGATGAGACCATCATTACTAGAAAGTATCTGAGCTGCCCATTGAGTAAATTTTTTTAACAGATGCCAGTCACAAACTTTTAGTTGGTCTTGATAATCCTGTCCCCCAGCCCCTGACTGAAGCGGTTCTTTGTTCTAGTCCAGCAAAGTGTTGGTGCTGCCATAGAACCATTTTTTTCTGTCTGAGGTCCAGTGCTTCAGCTATCTGAAAACAAAGAACTGGTTTAAAATTGGGCTCTTACTCCAAACTATCCCAGGAACTGCCTTGGTGGGAAACGGACTAATGATTCCTCAGTTGTTCCTCTGAGGGGACGGTTGATAGTGCTACATAGATCCATAGCGAAAGGTGTTTTTCTATTAGTATGGTAGAACCAGGCTTGAAAGCTAGTAGTTATCCAAAGAACCCTTAAAGAATCGAAGTAGAAGAAGGCAAGACTTGGAGAACATGCAAACTCCATGCACCTAGGCCAGAGATCAGGTTTAAACATCGACCATGAAGGTAAGAGTGCTAAGCGCTGAGCAAACCTGCCCCCCGGTGACTAAAATGATATTTAAATATAGCAACAGCTGGTGAAGTTCTAGCATTAACTGTGTATGGAACTGAATTTTTGACTCTGCTCTTGGAAATCATTAGAGCCTGTGTGAGAAGTGTGTGAAAGCTGCATTTTCTCCCACACACACTGTTCCTGGACACCATGCTGAGAGGCGACTGACCATGTTATCCTCATCCCTGCTGTGCTCTGTAACTGGCGGTGGGGGGCAGAAGATGGGCATATAACCTTAGTTAGCATGTGAGAGTTTGATCAGTTAGGGCTAGTCATATGTGAAAGTGATAGCAACATTACATCCGCAAATAAATAAATAAATAAATAAATAAATACATAAGTAAAACATCTCTGACACTCGCTGGATGACGGTTAGGGAGCCTGAAGGGGACAAATAGATGTGCTGGGACAGATCAAGAGCAGGGTGGTCAGGGTTGGCGAGGTTCAAAAGCAAACTCACAGAAACACAGTGATCTGGGACGATATCCATGTTCGGTATTTATCATTCAGAATTATATCACTCAATTCTCAACTCTGATTGGTCCGAAAATGTGCTGATTAATTTTCTACTGTATATACTAGCAGCTCTGACAGGTTTACATTCCTTTGATTTTAAACGTAAAACTGTAACGTTATATTTTCGAACAACTGAAAAGTCTTCGAAAGTAAGAACAGGATCTAACTTTCATGCAGGCGTGCTAGCGCTACAGTGATCTGATGCAATTTCCTCAACAAATTTGCAACACCGTGATCCTAGATCTACCCCCGAGCAATGAGATATGCGACATCGTCAACCTATCAGTCTATTAGCCAAATAATCTTTTACTCAGTTGGGTAATTAGCCTAAATCTAGCTAGTTAGCAAAAGTAAATGTCTGAACAAGAGTGTGATTAGCCTTGAGCTCCTCTAGTGCTACAAGCAGCTGCTTGTTTAGTGAGTGAAAGTCAGAAACTGGTCTAGTTTCTCAGTTTTTGTGCATCTCCATCTCATTTATCCTAACCATCTGACACGGTTATTACCACACGATCTGTTTCTCCATCTCCTTCCACTCCTCGCTGTCTCTAAGGAACTATAATTCTGCCTTTTTCTCCAAGAGCTGACTCTTTTAGATGGTAATTTCTTGCCCTCTTTCCGACTCTGTCAATGTGACGGTGGTTTTGAATGCCCTACCCTCTCGACTTGTTTATCAAAACGCTGATGAGGAAATCACTCTCCATACCTGGATGTAGATAATATTTGTCCATCTGTTGATTTGGGGGGCAAATTCACTTGCTCCATCGCGGTTCTGTGGTACCGCTCCACACCCCACCCCACTGACCTTTCCCGTTAAAAAATGCAACTCTGTCGTTTATCCCCCTCACCTCTGTCCAATTTTGCAAGCATGTGTTATTTATGAGGTGGTATGAAGTTGGAGGGTAATGAGTTCACTCCACTCCAATCTCAGAAACCTGGATGAGAGCGGTGCAGTTATCAGCACAGCTTTTCAATCAGGTCTTTACTTCGACCCAGAATAATTTGGTTTGCGGAATCGCAAATGATGAGAGGAAATGTTGAGGAGAGAACGGGATGTGGAAATGCATTATTAAGCAGGTTATTATAAAAATGAGCTTTTTTTTGCATACTGCTCCCACACAGAAGAGACCGGAAACTCATCAGAGTCCAACAACAAGGTTTGGGTTTATTTCATCATCTTTAAAATGTACAGTAATTTAATTTCTCTTAAACAGCCTTTCTAGAGCAGTGCACTATTTACATTAATCAGTCATAACTTGCATCACAAAACATTATGCCCAGCACAGTGAAAGTTCTACTTGTGGAATCGGGTAGCTGTGGTCCCTTGGGGCATGACTTCACAAGACCTCTGTGGGTGTGCTGTGGTGTCTGGCAGCAGTATGTTGGTAGGGAATCCTTTTGATGCTGTAGGTTGGGGTGGGGTCGCCATGGCACATCCAATCGGTGCAAATTGGGATCCGGAGAGTTTGGAGGACCAGGTCTGTGGCCTTTTGTTTGCCTGCTGGGCTCCGTGTGAAGTGGGCTTTGGTGCCCTGGGTGCTCTGGTGCTTTACTCTCATGGCCAGCATTGACTTTTTTTAGCCAGTTGTACTGCATTGGCATTGTGGGATTGGACCAGACAAGCAGGCCTTTGGTCCCCATGGGCATAAGTGAGCCTTGGCTGCCCATGATCCTTTCATCAGTTTACTGTTATATAATCAATGATAAATGTTAACACAGCTTATCTTATACTGCAAAAACGGCATCATAGTCATATCATGACTAATTTAGTCAGAATCAGATATATAAGATATGTGTGGCTTATTGTGGTTTATTCCCAAAAGACGTGTCTCTACTCAACCCGGGAGCTTTATCAGTTTCACTAAGTGGTGTGAAGTCTTACTATGACGCGTGATTCACACCAGCGACGTCAAGAAACTCAAATGACATGGAAGTATGAGGGTGTGAATTGCTGTGAAACCGCAAACCACCAGGGTATTAAAAAAAAAAAAGGAAAAAAAAAAAAAAACACCAAGCCTGGTTTATGCTCCCTTACAAAGTGTGACTCATGACAGAGTGTGAATTGACGTGATGAACAGCGATCTGTGAGATCTTATGTAGGTCGTCCTACATCCTGCTAAGATTCAGTATTGTTTTCCTGGAGAGGTGGGCAACAAGCAAGGAAGTGATTACTGCCTTGTGCTGGGATCACGGGGCATGAAGTCAGGATACGCCCACAAGGGGTCCCTAGTATTCTGATAAACTTGGGAAGGTAGGTGATAGGTGTCAGATCTCTGCTTTGGTTTTGTTCAGATGATCTAGTTTATTCTTCTTTTGACCCAGACTGGGGGCCATTGTTGTCTGGAAAAGGACCGATGATACAGTACCTCTTGGACGGGTGAATAAACACAAATCCAGTCGCCCTACTTAATGTTACCAATACAGTGCGGAAATTCATATGACCCACGGTTACCTTCACCATCCTGAAGCAAAAATCACCATATGTTATATTGATTAAAGAAAAATACAACATCTTCCCAGCACATTGTCCTGTTTTAATTGTACCATCATAATTTTGGGTACATGAACCAATGTATGTACATTCAGTTGCATAACTAAACATAATTTTTTCAGTGTAATTCTCTAGATCCTGAGTTTTCATTGAATCCCTTCTGATCCAAACTGACCACTTTATTGTTGGCCTCAAGCCCTTTGGCACAGGTAGAAGAGACCTCAGGCTTGCTGCTGCTGTGACCCGGGTGCGTCGAGCTTTGTTAGAGGTTGTGGACGCTGCCGAGGAGAGCGTTTGAGACATGCGGAGAAGCCGGCTGTTCATCTTTCTCTCCCTCTCCCTGCTGCTTTCAGCTCCCATCTGTGTCAGAGCTGCAATCGAAGCTTTTGATGTTGACCTAAATATATCCCAGAGCTCCTCTAGAACATTTGAACTACTTTAGAAGTTCAAGCTCTAAAAGTATTTTTTTTTCCTTCAGAGAAATTTGAGAGCTTGATTTCAGTTTGAAAGATGATAAGTCTATTGTGCCTTAGAGGTCAGTCATGTAGAACGGTACCTGGTTACCTGGTTTTGTGGGGTGAGACATGTCTTTGGGTCAGCTAGGAAGGGATTTCAAGTTAATTTAAATCAAGCAATCATAAAAAATAAAATAAAAATAATAATAATAAGAGTTTACATAAGTTTATATAGCTTGTTTCCTTAGTTTCTGGGTTTGACATTAAGCTAGCTTGCTTTTCACTAAGTAAAGTAATAGTTGTGATTATAACAGTTGTCCTAACATTAGCTAGAACTCCTTATTAGCTTCCAAATGCCTGATATTATTGACAAAATAAACTCACATACCTAATGTTAGCTGCCATTTTATCAAACTTTACTAGTTTTATTTCAAGGTACAGATGTACAGTATAGTAGTTTATCTAATGACAGATTGACTAGCTTTATTACACAGTACAGTGGTTCATTGAATGTTAGCTAGCATTTCTATTAAACCTGGCTAGTTTTACTACACAGTACAGAAGTTTAAGTATAATTCACTGGCTTTTTATTAAACTTGGATAGTTTCATTATAATATAATTGTATAATGTATAAATACAGTAAACTAATTAATTTAATGTTAGCTAACTTTTTAGCAACCTTAGCTAGTTTTATTGCAAAGTACAGTAGTTTATCTATAATGTAGTTAGCTAGCTTTCTGGGAAAACTTGGCTAGTTTTAATACAGAGTACAGTAGTTCATTTAATGTTAGCTAGCTTTTTAGTAAACTTGTTTTTTTTCGTATGGTGTGTAAAATTTATTTTTGAATAATTTGTATTAACTTTGTCTAAGTTTTTTGTAGGCATTATTGATAGAATATGAAATTAAAAAGAGGTCTTGAAAATGCTTTCTGAATTTCAGACCATATTGTACTGTGTGTGAGAGACTGTCAAACACTTTAAATGTTGTTAGCTCAGCGGCAGTGGGACGAGCCGTGATCTGTAATCTAATGTGAGAGGACTTCCAACATGCTTACTGTCAGTGTAATGAACCATGCGAGCAAACCCTGTGCTTTCTGATCAATAATCCATTCCGAGCATGTCGCCATTTTGTCTTTAGCTGCTGCTTGTCATTGGCTAAAGTGAGTAGTCCTACAGGTTTAGTCATAAACATGGCAGCTGAAAGACGCTGGGACAAGTTGCATTCTGTGCTACAATCCTGGACATTTTATTCATTGGAGGTATCATTCAGAGTGAATTCTTGGTGGGATTTTGACAAAAAATCATCTATTTTGAAACAATTAGGCAAAAATGACTGTCTCAGGGCTGCATGATAGGATGCATCATATTCCAATAATTTAATTTCTTTATATTTCTGGTGATGAGACCCACTAGTGGTGTTGGGTGAAATAGGCAGGTGATCCTGTGATAAGTTAGTGGGATCATTTGCAAGTTGCATCCATTATTGTGATTTATTGTGAGATCAGCACATATATCATAAATGATAAAAAAAAAAAACATGCTGGGAACAATAACATAATATAATAATAACAACAGTATTTAATATATGTATATCGTATATATGCTATTATTATATAATAACGGTAATGTTTCTTTATCTATCGTTATTTACTACATTAGTGTGAGATTTTATAATGTCTCTCTTAAATAGAGAGATATTAACAGAATAAGAAAATAAACTCTTGTGTGGTCTTAAAATTCTGTATAGTCCCCTTGTCCTAAGACAACACAAGGGTTAAGGGCTGATGAAACAATGGAGCAGCATGAGGAGCGGCAGCGAGTTGACCGCGCACTCCATTCGCAGGTAACGGTAGCACGCCGGCGTCAGGATCTGCACATGGGCAGAGCCACAGGTAAACCTCTAGCAATAAATAAGAGCTACTATAATTGCTAACCTGCTCCTAACTGTACCCTTAACCTTTTAAATATATATTTACATTAATTGTATAATTATAATTATTTATAAATTCTGCCTGCCATATGCACTGTCTACTGCTACATTCATTGAGGAACACCTGTAACACGCCTGTGATAGAATTATCTGTACGAACACTGCAAACACCAGCCATCGTGGATTTCAGTTTTTTATATAATGAAATCAATTAAATAATACAAGCACTTTAGACTAATTCTGTCTATCATTTTGCATTTTTTGTGCATTTTACACTAATACTTTTACAAAATTGTACATATTTTGCATTGTATTCATTGATGTTTTTCCTTTTTTTTTTTTTTACCTGCACATTAGACGGCACTTCACATCAATTTGACCAAGATTGCCTTTTATCCATTTATAGTTACATTTGATGCTACGGAAGGTCAATGAAACAAATTCTCACTAGTTATTGAAAAGGAGGTACTGTATATCCATTGTGTCTGTGGCAGTTACTTTGCAGGGTCGGGTTGCCAGTTCGATACCCAATTATATCTGAGCACTTGAGGGTGGAGGACCTTGCTCCAGGGTCCAACAGTGGCAGCCAGCCTGGTGGTGTTGGTTCTCGAACAGGAGACCTCCTGATCAGCAGTCCACCCC
>JAQMYJ010000015.1:24790653-24802838 GCA_030014305.1 Clarias laeviceps | reverse complement strand
TGTACCTGTCTCTCTCTCTGTCTGTGTACCTGTCTCTCTCTCTCTCTCTCTCTGTCTGTGTACCTGTCTCTCTCTCTGTCTGTGTACCTGTCTCTCTCTCTCTCTCTCTCTGTCTGTGTACCTGTCTCTCTCTCTCTCTCTCTCTCTGTCTGTGTACCTGTCTCTCTCTCTGTCTGTGTACCTGTCTGTCTGTCTGTCTGCCTATCTATCTGTCTGTCTGTCTGTCTTCCTTCATGTCTATCTTTCGGTCGCTCTTGTCTCTCTGTGTCTGTTGTGTAGTCCTCTGCCTCGGTCCTGTCTCACCGCACAGTGCAGTGTTTTATGGCATTCCCTCACACACTGAGACGTCTCATTTGCATAAGACAGTAAGACAAACGTGTGTGTGATCTGTCATGTGTTTCTCTGAGTGTGTGTGTGTGTGTATGTGTGTGTGTGCACGTGCATGTGTGCGTGTGTGTGTGTGTGTGTGTGTTAATGTGCTGGCATAATATCAAGCAGGTCACGTCCTCCACTACAGCAGAGCCATAACTCACTGAATGAGAAAGATATACTGCTCGCACTCGCTCTCGCTCTGTCTCTCTCTCTCTGTCTCTCTCTCTACTTTAAGCTCTCTCTGTGTGTCTTACTCTCTCTTCATCTATATCCTGGTCTCACTCTCTTTTTGTCTCCTGCCATTTCTCTCTCTCTCTGTCTGTCTCTTTTTCCGTCTCACTCTCAGTCTTCAATCTTTCTTTGTCTCTCTTAATGTCTGCCCTGCTTGCACCCTTTTCCCGTCTTATTTTCCCACTTCCATCTCCCTACATTTTCTATAAAACTCCCCGTCTCAATTTTCTGCCTGTCTCTCTCACTTTCTGTCTCACTCTCTTGTTATTTTCATTCTTCTTCTTATCTCTTTTTGTCTCTCTCATTTTCTTCTACCTTATTCCGTCATTTTTACTGCATTTTCTTTTTTCTGTCTCTCATCTCTCTTCTTCCACCTCACTCTGTTTTTTCTTTTTCTCTCTTACCTTCCTATTTTACTTTCTCTCTCTCTGTCTCATTTTGTCTCTCCTCCCATTCTCAGTCTCAGTTTCTCACTCTCTCTCTCTTATTCTCTTGAAAATCGTCTACAGGATGTGTAAATTATAGCTAAATTATAAGCATGTTTAGCAATCTCTCTCCGTCTCTCTCTCTCCCCCTCCGTCTCCATCCCATGTCCTCTGTATTCTTTGAGCTCGATGTCTCAGCTTCACCTCTCCACCAGCTGCCAGGCTGAGCTGGTGTTTAGCGGGCGTGTCCCTCAGATGGCCTGCACTTGGCTCGGGCCCAGCTGGTCCCCTGGGATAACTGAGTCCCTCAGCAGGTTTCTTGTTGTTCTTCATCTTCAATTTGATGCGAGTTTCAGCTGCTGATTCTGGATTCCAGCTGCTGCAGTTAAAAGTTTCCAGGCAGATGATTGACAGCTGAGGAGCCAATCAAAAGACAGCTCAGCTCAGACAGATTGGTGCAGAGGCGTCCCCCTGTGAATCTCTTCAGCTGGAGAAGCTAAATATCACCAAGGAGCTTCTGATAGTGCACGAAGATCACGACATACAGTGCTGTGAAAAAGTATTCCCTGATTTTGAAGGGGAAAAAGCCTGTCCAAACCTGCCAGGGCCTGTGTGAAAAAGTAATTGCCCCCACCACACTTTGCTAAATAATGAATGAGTTGTGATTAACCACATTTTTTGGAAAGCTAAGTTAGATTATATAAAACAAAAACCAGCACACAAAACAAATACTTTTTCACAGCACTCTACTGTAGGTTATACGGTAACATAGCATTGTTGGGTTCTCGGTTGTGATTGGTCAGAAGCTCATTCGTTTTCCATAACAGTAGACTTGACTGCATGAGATGATCATAGAGATGCTTCTCCACATGTTCTCCTCAGGCTCATGTAGGTTCCTTCAAGGTTCCCAGGTTCCTCCCACCCACATGCAGTAAGCAGATTTGGTGCACTAAATTACCCATAAGGTGTTTTCCATTACATGTGGACTGAACTCTGAATCTCATTAAGCCCTGACGGTCACCAGGATTGTCTCCAGATCCACCATGACCAGCATGAAAGACCAGCCTTTTCCGAAATAGCACAAAAAAAAAAAAATCCAGATTTCATGACACGAGAAGATGCCTTTTTGCTTACGTTATATAAGCTGCTCCTGACCAGGTTTGCGCTTACAGACCTGTCGCCTTGACAACAAGTCTGTTTCCAGCGATTCTCGCTAATTGACGTGTGATCTCGGATATTTTTTTCTTCACTACAGCATCATAGAGGATTGTAACATCTTTTTCACGTCCTCGAGCTTATTGCTGTTGTTCTTTTCTAAGCGTTTGGCTGGCAAACGGGCCCCTGGCAGATCATCGTCTCCACCGTAAACATCTTTAATGGCTAGATGGGAAGCTGTAGCCTGGTTTTCACAGTAGAAAGCGTTCTTAGAGGAACATCATTCTGTTCACATCGATTATGAATTAGGTTCGAAAACCTTGCTGAGGAAGGCTCGGACGTCTGGGAAGAAACCGATGAAGTTTGAATCAAAGCAACTGGGACATCTGGGACCCTCCTGCTGTCTGTGAGGTTCCTGATAAACCAGGAACGATTATTGCTATAACAGTTTAAAACTCAGTGTGAGATCGACGTCTCAGGGGCCGATTGTCAACGGTGAGGAAATGGAGACGGAGATGATACCGATGCAGAAATGGATGTCAGACCCTGGACATGGGCTGAATTGGAAATTGCCTGGATGGATTCGTGGCCTACAAGACCAGTTCCCTGCTCCTCGGTGAAGTGATATCTCCACCGCCGTCAGCGCCATCCAATGCCAGCTATGGTCACCTTCCTGGTTATAACAAGGGCTCATGAGAAAAAAAGACTAACTTGTTCTCCAATTTGGCAAAATGTGTTGGCAGCTTTGCAAAGAGAGAAAGAGAGAGAGAGAGAGAGATGAAAAAAAAAACATCTCACCCATCTCGCTCAGTGGGTTTGGAGGAGCTGGCAGCTCGCCAGCGTGACAGTCAGGATGATACTGCCGCTTCACATTTATTTCCTAACCAGTGAGCAGGGAATAAAACCACCTCAGAGGATGCAGTAATAGGGAAATGATCAGTGTTGATGATGTTAGTTTCCAATAACACTAAACATGTATAAGAAATGTCCCAATGAGGGACCGTTTTACCAACAGCAACACAAAATAACTTGATTTATCCCTTTATAGTTGCATGTAATACCCAGGAGACGAGAAGTTACTTCCTGTTCTCGCTTATCTTATAGCAGCTATAAATATAAATTCCTCACGAGCATCGTAAACTTGACAGCCATGTCAAGAAAAATTATTTTAGAGGAATCTATTCAGGTTTATGTGCCATGGCTGTGATCCTGATGCTATTTCCTTTGCATCCTTTACATCGGCCAAACCGCCCGTCTGTGCAGTGTTTTATCCCCCAAGCACTAAGCAGGTATTAATTGGACCGGGGTTCAGTTATAGCGCTCTGACATGATTGTTACTCCAGCTTTTAAATGTCGCAATGGCTTGGGACTGTGAGCGCTATCACCACCGCTGCTCTCCGCTCCTCGTCTATTATCACCGTATCCACTCGGTTTGCCGTAACATGTTAATCTGCGCGGATCCGCAAACCTCGCGGGTTGTCCGCGCTCTTGCTGTCGCCATCGCTGTCGGTCCTCACCACGTTCCCTTCATCGCTTTCATTTGTCCTTGCAAATAATCCTGCATGTGATGCCTGTCACTTGCTTGAAATTGGATATTACTGTATATAAGGTCCTGTGTTTTAAGATATTTTTGACAAGTAAACACAGGTTTACTCAGAGCGCCCCAAAGTGTGGGTGTGAGTGTGTATGTGTGAATGCTCCAGCTGTTTCACTCCTCCTGCAAAATTACCGTTTCAGTGTCTAAATATATGAGCTACTACATTAGAGGAAGATTCTGGTTTGCTTGACCAAAAAGTGAATGTTGCATAATAGATGACCTTTAAATTTAGCAAATCAGTAAACGAACAGTTACAGTGTTTCCCACACATGGAGAATACCTAGGCACTATACAGGTAGACTTATGAAGATCCATTTAAGTTTAATTCACTTCAGTTTTATTTGTATAGCGCTTTTACCCACTGTCATTGTCGCAAAGCAGCTTTACACATTCAAAAGAAATTATGGAAGTTTGTATGAAATGTGAATGTGTATAAATCAAAATGATCGGAATGAGTCACGAAGATTCCAGTTACGAATTTCCACAGATACGTGTGTGTGTGTGCGGGAGTCGGCTCACCGGTTTCAATGAATCAGTCCACAAGCACGATGATAGAAAATGTCTTACCTGTAAAGCTGTACTGATGGTGAAGAATCTTAATTTATATAGAAAATCCTCAACAAAACAGAGTTCACAGTCCAATACATTGGAAAAACAGCTCTCAGACAAAATAGCGTCCAGGATTCCCCTCGAGATTTATAGGCGCAGAGACAACACTGTTACATTTCACTGTCAGATTCATGTCCTTAGGCACGGTTACGGCTTTTGGCGACATGATGGCAGTGTGGGGAAAGGGGACAGAGATTTAGTCAAGTGGATTGGTATGCTTTGTATTCTATATTCGTGTCAGAGATGTATAAGAGTCACTTTGTCAGACTTATGAACAAATCCGACTTACGAACGTGCTCCCGGAACGGAACTCGTTCATAAGTCGGGGACTATCTGTATATGAGTGAGGGATGTAACACAAAAAAAGTATCTGTGCCTGTTTAGGGCTTCAAATATCCAGGATCTATATTTGAATTTAAACCAAAGTGGGCGCGTTGAGAGTACAAATCTTCTCTAACCAAGCAAAATGTATTTCCTATTATTATAGTTCCTAACCTAAGCGTAACTTAAACTCTCGTTTTGACACAAAAGTAAAAACTCTTGCCAAGCACACCTCGAATACTATGTCTCATAATTGTATCTGTATTTGTATCTGTTAGGAACATGTTTTTTTGTTTGTTTTTTTAGAAGGGTGCAAAAAACAAAAAACATCCACATGTTTTTAACATTTTTAACCGTGCTGAGCAGAAGAGCACGTCAGAACACACACTTCTGAGGGAGATGAACCACAACAGCAGGAGAACACTCTGAATAAAGAGGCTGCTGAGCGACTGTACTGTATACATCCAATAATATCATGTTTCTGTAAATAGTGCCACAGTGTAATCCTGACTGAGTGCCCTGTGCATATATATGTGTGTGTATGTATGTGTGTGTGTGTGTGTGCGTACGTGCTCATCCTGGCATGGGCTATTGTCTCAGACAAGGATCTTCACTCGTCCTGATATCCGAAGCAGAGATAACACGGTCTCGGCGCGGTGCTGACAGGAAGCGCGAGGAATCCGCACTCTTCACACTTCACACACAATAGCGTGATTCAGCTCCGGACATATTATAGAGTACGGCACAAAGAGCAAACGCGATCACTGAACATCCTGAGCGATACACACTCTCTCTCACACACACACACACACACACACACACACACACACCTGTCCGTGTCGGGCCGGTTTAGGAGCAATCTTGAGCTTTTGTCATAATACACACTTTCCTCAGTGGTGCTTGAGATTTAGGTTTATGGGCCTGAGAGGTTGTGTTCTGCAGATCTGTGACGCTGATTTGTTTGGAGTTTATGAGGGTTATATAAAATAATAACAAAATGTCTGATTGTTCTGAATGTGTTGCATAAAAGCTATGAAGCTACAAGGAAATTAATAATAACGATATTTTTTTATCTTCTGGAGACAAAGCACATTTTAATGCCACCATCTACGACTGATAATTTGCGATGTTTTATCATCATAGTGGTTTCTATTAGAGAAATTTTAATGCAGGACGGAATAAAGACGCGCAAGAACATCCTGTTTTTATTAGAACTTTTTCAGAACAGAAAGGAGCTAATAAAATCTCTTCCCTTTCTGAGACACCGTCTCCAGCCCGGCGCTAGCTTCTGTCCCAATGACCTGCCATTACCTAATGATCATACATGACTGGAGAGACGGAGCTGCTCCGGCTGACGCGATGCCATTTTTACCAAGGTTGAGCTGCATTCCTGAATCCTGATCTGCGGAGTTTCCATGCAGCCGGGAAACCTCAGGAACCTTGCCTGGCTCAGACGTTCTCGAGAGACACATCGCCTCAGATCTCAGACTCTCTCCTGGTCAATGAGAGAACCTGCTTCCTGTTTGTCCACCTCCTGCTCTTAATTAGTCTCACTGGTGTCTTATTAACCTCTGTGTGAGTGTATGTGTGTGAGTGTTTGGCTCAGTGCTTTGGCTATTTCTAGGGCAGTGGTATCTCAGAGGGCTAAGGCTCTGAGTTACTGATCGAAAGGTTAGCGGTTCGAGCCCCAGCTTCACCACGTTGCCACTGTTGGGCCCTTGAGCAAGGCCCTTAACCCTATCTGATCCCGGGGCTCTGGATCACGGGTGACCCTGCGCTCTGAAGCCAGTTACGCTTGGATATGCGAAGAAAGAATTTCACTGATAAAGGCGTAACAATGTTCTACACCGCTGATTCAGAATTAAAGGAATGCTGGGTTTTACTCATTTCTGAGCTGCTTCACATCATGCTTTATGCTAATAGATGAGCCAAGCAGACTGAAGATCTGAGACAAACATACTTAAGTTCGAGGTGATTTGGTCGCAGTGGTGCGTGAGCAGATCTCCACTCATTTACGGAATCTGATGTTCGATTACGACGGCTGTACTTTCACTTTTATTTTAATCCACCATTTTGGCCCTCGTGCTTTAATTCACAGGCTCTTTCTGCGCGTTCGAGTTTTTTTCTCAGCACCTAGCAAACCTGATTTAACTAATCAGCTCACTAACAGCCTTTCACTGACCTGATGTGTTTGTGATGAAGCAGGGAAAACACGATAATGTGCAGGGCATTTGGTCCTCCGGGGCCGGAGTCGAGAACCAGCGCTTTAATTAATTCCGACATGAACGCTGTAACCCTAATTAATCAGTTCACCGTTCGGACCAGAATTCCCAACACCGACTTCCAAAGTCGCGCATAAACCGCATCGCCTGGCTAATTAGCTTCTAGCGCGGTCTCATCCGGAATCTTCTTAAGCCCCTTCTTCATCCACAGCTGGCACACTAAGCACTCCTGGCTCTCCTCCAGGGTTGTTTCAGGGGAAGGAAAGACATCATATGGGACGAGGTATTTCAGCGTCCCTCGAAGCAGCTTGCGCTTAAGGTCTGAAGGACGAAGGACACGCAAGGAGACGCGGAACAGCGTTCTCTATCACCTGTAGTGTCATGAACGACACGTCACACGTTTTGTTTACATCTGTTTACTGTTGGGGAAGGTCTGTAAGACAAAACAGTTTATTGACAAACAAGATATCGCTTTTAGTAGCAGCTAAGGTGGAGTACCGGTCAGAGTCCAGGGTTGAGGGTTCGATTCCCACCTCTTGTGTGTGCGTGGAGTTTGCATGTTCTTCCCGTGCTGGTTTCACAGTCCAAAGACTTGCATAGTTGGGTAAATGCTGTTCCGAAAATGGCCCATAGTGTGTGAGTGAGTGTCTGCAGGGTGCCCAGGGTGTACCCCGCCTAGTGCCCTCAGTGCGCTTGTACCCCGCCTAGTGCCCTCAGTGCGCTTGTACCCCGCCTAGTGCCCTCAGTGCGCGTGCCCTCAGTGCGCTTTTCTCCATACAAGTCTTTGAAAAATAACGGTAGCAGGTACGTCCTCAGACCACAAAAAACGTTTAATAAATTACTGCACGCTGCTTTTCTTTCGTGCAAATCACAAGTCCATTTTTGCTCGCATCACAGTTACAAATGAACTGACGTTGACACGTTGACAGCTGCACAGCAGTGACTCGGGAGACAGGAGTCCTGAACGGGAAGCGCTGATAAGACAGTGCGGCCAACAGAAGTTTTAATATAACCAGAGTGCGGATAATTTTCGACTGCCCCTCATAAATACCTCATATTCAAAGCTATACATTTAAACGATGACATTATTAGTGCTGTCTAGAAATACCTACTGTATAAATGAGTGGTTACTATAGAAACTCTTACAGATTCAAATATATCAGTATTTGCCATAAAGTATAAAATATATAATAGATTTTTTTTTTTTACAGTACTGAATAAATGCGATATCTCAACACGTGCGCGACTTTTGTATGAGTTCTGGAAGTAAAATATATTTATTTTGAGAAAGTGTGTCAGGCTATACAATGTTATTTACAACTCAGGTATTATTTTCTTTATTGTTTAAACATTTAGTCATTAATAATTTATAATGATAATAAAAAATAATTAGGTACAAGGTAAGTCTTGTTTCAGAATAAGCTTCCTGCACTGAGACGCTGCCGTTTCTGACCTTCGACTCAACTCGTACAGTCTCTGGATCGAAGATCATTCGACTAGCATGAAGCTCTGACCTACTTATCCCTACTTAGCTATAATGTACAATCTCCATGCAAATCCAACTCTAATAAAGAACCTTATTATACAGTAATTCCACTGCTATCGCGATCAGGGTGAAATATGAAGTGCTTCCTTAAGCAAAAACATCTGGCGTGTGGTTTAGCGACGATAAGATGAAGCGCGGTTTGCTTTAAAGCAGGTATTATTTAGACACAGCAGTTAATTATGGGGAAAATGTCCTTCACTGAGGCTAATGATGTTTTTTCAATCTAAAAAAAAACAACACTGAAGAGAAATAACTCTGACCTGTAAACTGTAAGTCGCTGGAAACCTGGGGGAAACGCTTTCGGGCAGTGATACAGAACAGCTCTCGTTAGCATAAAAAGAAAGAAAAACCGCATCGAGGCGTTCTCACAGAGTCGGTCGCAAGTGAAACACGGGTTTAGAAAAGATCACGCCAGGTTCGGTTTCTGCGCACTCGAGCGATCCGAGTCGTCGGGGTTCATCCGGGACGCGGCGCGCTGTGGGACCAGAGTGGCAGTTTCACATTTTCATCGTGACACGCGTCTTATAAAACATATTAAAAAATCCAAGTTTAAAAGGTTAGCTTTGTCTACCGAGATCCAATCCCTCACATCCGAGCCTTTCAAAATGTAGCAAAAAAAAAAACAAAAAAACAATGTTTAAATCCTTTTTTTTTTTGCATTTTTGTTTTAGTTTTAAAGAGCCCCCTTAATCCAAAACATCCTTTTTAGACTTGCCGTTTTCCATGTTTGTACTGGCCGCATTTGTGTTTCCCCATTGTGTGACCTCATATAAGAAGCTTTCCTCCCCCGACTTGTTGCTCAGCTCTGCTGATCTCTTTAGGGGCGTGGCTTAGCAGTAACCCATTTACATAGACACTAAAACAGCACATTTAGAGAAGGAGTGAACTAAAGAAAGTTTCAGGCATGAAACAAACAAAGGATGATCTGAAGGGCATTTTAGCAGGAGCACCAACACACACACACACACTAAGTGACCTGTGTAAAATGTAAATGGGTAAATATGGAACCTTTTAATTTAGAAATCTCAAGGTTGTGTGTTCGGAGCCTGGAACGGCCCTATTTGACTAGTTTGCTTTCTTAATAAATAAGATTACAGATTCGGATTTGACCTGGTAGGGACAATACGATACAAAATGATACGATACCATCATGATACCCATCATGATTTTACAAATTCTATTTTGTGCTGATTCTATTTTCTTTTTTTTCGGATTTTGTTACTGTGTAAATAGTTTGAAGTGCCCCATCTGCAGGATTGTAGAGGAATTTACTGCTTCAAATACCAGCATACAGTATTTAAAATTTATAAATAAAAAAAAATTGATCATTTTCAAATTTTGTAGGAAAAATATATGAATTGCCACACAAAAGAATAATAAATTTTTTTTTTAACTAGGGCTGTCTATATTAACATGTTAACGCGTGTGATTAATCTAGAAATTTTAACGTCACTATTGTTTTTAGCACAAATTAATCATATGACCAAGTTTGACCCTAATGGCTTCCCATAACTGCAGTGTAGTTACCCAGCTGTGTGTGATAATAGCACGGATAATAAGATGGCCGAGGAAACATCACCAGGTGCTGAACGACAAGTTTCATTATAAAAAGCTTCTAGATGGAAGTTTGGATGAAACCAAAGTCGTGGGCTCAAGCTGCCTTTAAGGGGAAACTATTTTACAAGAACACATTAAATGTGAAATGTGGGAGCGATGGCTCAGGTTGCGGCTAAAGTTCTAGGTTGTTAAAGACACCTCATACTACCCAGCCAGTGCATGCAGCACCGGTCCCATCTGAGAAATTTTAATTTAACATTTGTTAAATGTTAATGTTTAAGATATTACAAAAAAAAAAAAAAAACGAAGCATAATCTGTTTTCTCTAACCAGTTTCTCATGGATTTCTTTATTTCAACACTGCACGTTTATAATGCAAGTAAATCCGAGTATTTTAAAATTGTGATTAATTAACAGACGATATCTGTGACTAATCAGATTTTTACAAAATATCAATTAACAGCACTAGTAAAAACATTACAGACATTTTATTTAGCAATTTTAAGCGGACCCGGCTTAAACCTGTACGATCGCATAAGTATCATCATAGCAATTCATATAAAAACATCTGGATTTAAAATTTTGATATTCTGAAGTTTTTTTTCTTCCATTTTTTAAATTCTTATTTTAACTCTTATACAACACATGCCATACATACACATAGCCTTTTTTTCAACTGAGGCAAATCTTTGGCATGCTGATTTCTTTCCATGTTACTCTTAACATCTAAGGTAAGGAAGGAGTCTCCAGTTTCAGAGCTATAACTTTTTCGAAGGTTTTCCTGACATCTTTAGCTCAGAGGAGCTGATAATCTAAAATCGCTGTGTCCTGGGAACTGTGATGTGTGGCTCCGCTTCACCACATCATTCTGAAGTTATTTATTTATTATTATTTTTGTTTTAATAACAACACAACCTGTTAAATTGATATTTGATCACGTGTAAACATAATTTTGGTATTTGTTTCGTGATATTAGGATAATATGATGTCATATCCTGTGCATTTTAATCATTATACTTAATTTTTTGCTTGTTTGTTTTTCACAAAAAATGTAAAGAAAATTTTTAAAGAAAACCATCTAAAAAGTGAGCGTACTGAGTTCTAGTGCTGAAGGAAGAAAGGCTTTGTTTCATAGCGTCATGTGATCCCTGTTTAGGGATGTGGTTATAAGATTCGTCTCCCTGAACAATGAAAAAAGAGACTCTTGAGAAGAATCAATACAGCGTTCATCAAATCTGATGATCGAATGAAGCAAGCATGCACACACACACACACACACACACACACACACACACACACGTACACATTCACATACACATATATATACACACTCACGCACACAGATGGTCTGGGAAGCGTTTTGGCAATGTGTATCACGTCCACATTAAACCCGCGGGCAGACCGTTGGCCTCTGGAGAATCTGGTTCTTGTCTTACAAGCTGCCAATCTAATTCAATTAGCGAGCAGTTCAGCAATCAATAACAGGAAGCGCTAGCAATTCCGCGTCTTCATCTGCAGAACACTGCAGCGTACGTGCAGAACCGTAACACATAAGAACCATGTCGGCCAAGAAGACGTGACGAGTCTTAAATACAGTTTCCCCCAATCAGAGGCTCGCACAGGCAGAACAAACGCTATCTGATGTGTCTTTCTGCTTTTGTTCTGGTGTTTTGGGAAACATGAAAGCAAAAACGCAAAGTGGAGGTCGTCCCACCGGAACATCACTTCCTCGTTACTGATTGGACGCATGGAGCTCTAGCCAATCAGAAACAAGTATGTGATGTTCAATAAGGGCTTTTCTGGTTTTTGTTCCAACAGTAATAAAGACAACAACATTAGCGAGCATGTGACACACATTCCCACATCTTTTTATAACCTTCTCTTTCTGTTTTCTGGTAACGTCAGTGTGTTTTCCCTTTCGTTGTCGTGTTTGGCCTAGGGTTGGGTACCGAAAACCGGTGCCAATACGGCACCGGTACCTATATAACCGGTATGTACCGGACCGGAACAGAACACGAATTTCGGTGCCTCATTTCGGTGCCAGTTAAATGCCTGAACTGTCGATTGAATGACGCAGTTGTAATAAGCATCAGATTCATCAACACACATGATCGCTAGTAAAATTTAAATACTGCATTCATGGGGTGTCAG
>JAQMYJ010000015.1:24770470-24787274 GCA_030014305.1 Clarias laeviceps | reverse complement strand
ATCCCCCCCCCACCACCACACACACACACATATACAATATACCAGACTTTAGACATTTTATACATTCACTTACACACTAAGAACATTGTATATAATTGTAAATATTGGTACCTGGTGCACTGCAGTGTCTATTTTTTGTGCAATACACGTGAGGTACTTCTGCGATTGAACTGGAAGTAGAACCGCAGTCCTTTCATATCTGTGGAAATTCGTAACTCGAATGTTCGTAAGTCGAGGACTACCTGTAATTTTATGGTTCAGTATAATTCTCCCCGCATACACTTGTCATAAATGGGAAAACTAGCTATTGAGGCCAAAAAGGTTTTTTGTACCCGCCTGTAAATGTGTTTACGGTCATTGACACACTTTCAGAGCCAGCTCCCAGTGGACACATGAGGTTCTGGCACTTCACATTGGACTCATTTTTCAGAACCAGAGGTTGTTATTTCCACTAATGTATGTTTAGAGGAATAATACACTTGTTTTAAATACTAAGAAGTTAATGTAGTGTAAAGCACATTAATGCGTGGGTTTCTCTCTCTCTCTCTTGTTCTCTGTCTCTCTCCTTTAAGCGTCCTCCTTCAGCGAGGTCAGTCAACCGAATCCAACAGCCTTAGCTTTGCACTTTAGCTTCATTTGCGCGATGCTCCGGTTTTATAGAGCGCGTCCGCATTGAGTGAAAAAACACGCCAATTTGAGCATGCGGTATTTAAACCTATAGTACAGTATGTCTGATTGCATAATGGATTCAATGCGTCTGCGGTTCTATCATGCAGACGGTGACTGGTGAAGCGGAGGAAACACTCGACAAGACGAGTGAAGAAAAGAAATTATCTTAGCTTGATTCCAGGCCTCTTTTTGAATTTTTATTTTGCACAAGGTAGCACTACTCATTTCTTTCTGTTTTTAGAGTTATTCATTCACGCAAAACAATTTTGTTTAAAGTACATAGAGTAAGAAATGTACCAGAACCCTTATTTGATGTAATAAATGTTAATATACATCACGCTAAACTGGTAACTAACTGTGAACACGATCCGATTCGATTTTTGTGCGATACAATTTCTGAGCCTATTCAATTAAAGTACACTGATGTTTATTGTCTGATGAGTCTCAAGCAGCTATATTTCTTATGGGAGTAAATATTAAAAACTAATAAAAGTGTCTAATAAACACTGCAGGAGTGGTTAGCTTTTTGTTCTTACACACACATCGCAGTATATATACTGTACAATCTGCTCCAAACTCCAGTCCAGTAGATGGCAGTACTGCACCAAATCGTACATAACCTCAAAAGAAGAAGAAGAAAAAAATTGTTAAGTAAAGAAATCTATCAAAATGTGAGCACAGCGGTATCTCAGCATGCAGATTTAATCCGTTCTGGAGGCGAGTTCTTAAGTCAAAAAACATTTTGAAAATACTTGTAAATGAAGTAAAATATGAAATAACTAGATATTAAACCTCACTTAACCTTAATTTATGATTCCTCTCGGCACCGGCTGCTTTAAAAAACAAACTGAAAGTGGCTCCCTTTTCTTCTTCCTGCCACCGTCCTTGATAACATTCTTGGGACGCATGGTGCTGTGTCTTCACTAAATCTTACACAAAATGCAAAACATTTCAGTGTGTATGGCGAGGCGTTCGTATGGTGACGGACCACTTTAACTGCAGAAAATGGCAGAGGTTTCTGTTTATCTGCTACAGCTCAAAGGAATTGGTCAATTTTAGAGCATTTAACGTTTGCATGTTTAGGTAAATAATTCCGAATTGATTCACCCAATAATTCACTAAATTGAATCTATGAGAATGCGTAATAGTTATTAATCGCACAGCTCTAGGTCAGGGGTCGGCACCCTCAAACACTCAAAGAGTCATATGGATTCATTTCCCACAGAAAAGAAAACACCAGGAGCCACAACCCCCCCCCCCTCCTCCATAAAATTAAGATAAGATTGCATATATCGTTTCTTCAGCTTCATATTATGTACTAAAAAAAAAACTTTTTTTTGAAAAAAATATAATTCATTTAGGAAATCAATGAACTCCTACAGAGAAAAAAAAAAAACTTCATGCATACAACAAAAAAACATTTTCAACTCCTAAAAAATAAAATAATCAACGTCTATTTGATTGATAAATAAAGCCGGACTTAAATTATCTACCTGCAGCAAACCAAAAATGGCGTCTGCTTCTGTGTGCCGTCATCCTTTTATCGCGTGTACTAGAGCGTGCAGTCAGCCGTCAACCTGAATGAAATGGGGTCTCGAAAAGCTCAATAAACCGCGTGCTGGCTGGTGTCGCACATCAGCGGTTGTGACACATATTTTGAGCAACAAAGAGACACGTTTTATTTTAATGTTACAAGATCACCATAATCTTCAAAATTAGAATTTTTTTATTACATTAAAAAAAACTAAAATAAAATACATTAAAAATAAATGCTCATTATTTATGTTCAAAAACCACGTGGAGCCACAGCAGAGGAATGAAAGAGACATGCGGCTCCGGAGACGTGGGCTGCCGAACCCCTGGTCTAGAACAGAGGTGGGTAGAGGAGCCAAAAAATGTACTCAAGTAAGAGTAGCTGTACTTCAAAATAATATTACTCAAGTAAGAGTAAAAAAGAATTTGGTGAAAAGATACTCTACTTGTAATGTGTTTTATTTTTAGAAATTATAATAATTATATACTAATATACTTTATATATATATATATATATAAGTGTGTGTCTGTTTTGGCAGATAAAGAAGACACTGCAGTATAAAGCTGTTCTTTTACAAGCGAAACATGCTTTGTATATTCCGCAAAATTAGAGAAAGATGCGTAAACTTTTGTTTGCGCCTGCGCAGTGAGTGTGAATTTATAGAACACGGCTAAAGACCTGATTGGTCAAACCGAGTCATGTGATCATTGTTGCTGCGTCTGATTGGTGAGACAGTCATGCGGTAGATCCATGTGTAGCATAAATGGTTAGAAAAGTAATGAGTCGAATGTAGCGGAGTAAGAGTAGCGTTTCTTCTTCACAAATCATAAAAAGTACGGTGCAGTAAAACTTCTTATAGAAGTAAATTTTTTTCAAAAAGTTCCTCAAGTAAATGTAATTCGTTACTGCTCACCTCTGTCTTGGTATAATCTATTTGATCAAAATTTAAATTTTGAGTTTAGTTCGTTAAATCATCATCAGACCCACAGTTTAAGCCTCGGACGCAGGTACAATTATATGAATTAATTTATGAATTCCGTGATATTTATGTATTTAAAATCGCTCTCAGAAGGTGACCAATTATGCCTTTTTTTTTTTTTTTTTATGTACGTACATCCAAACTACAAATTTCAGCCTGTCATGTTGTTGTTATATCAGACGGTGGCGCTGGACTGAAGTTCTGTAGTTACACCTGAGGTCTAAATAGACACAACATCAGATCACGTCCACACACACACACACACACACACACACACACTCGGCCATTTTTGTTTTGGTGTTTGTTAAACCTGTCAGTAGAATCCTAATCAGTATCTCCTGTTTTTGCTTTTTTATTTCTGAGCTTTAAAAGCACATGGTTTGTGCACACACACACACACACACACACACACACACTTTGAGAAGTCGTGCCAATCCCCTGTTGTGAGTTTGGCGAGTCTAGACGGCGTGTTAACCCTGTTTACCCTCCTGTGCATGAACGTTCACTGTTCCTTATCATTTGCATTATCCTTCACTGTCAGTTCCTGATTATGAGTTTTGCGTTTAATGAAATCTTGAATGCAGATTTGTACAAATGTTTGAATTACGATTCATAAAATGCTCCGTAGGCGTTAACTCCCCGACTGACTGCGGTTCAACCTCGACCGTTGACACGCCGCCGCTTTCTTATCTACGTCCCCATACTCGCAAGCTGCAGCTGCTGCTTTTCTCCATCGCCTCGTGCCGTTCCTGATAGAGCAAACCTAATTAATTTTGCCGGGAGTCAGAGTTATTAATTGTCTTCGGGGTGACGAAATCTTCTCCATCGCTCGTGCGCGGTGAGGCTGCGCGCTCGTCCTGATAGGGCCGCATCGGACTTGGTGTCGCTTGCAGGAAGCTATGGAGGAACACGCTCGCTGTCTTTCACAGGAGGCCTGTGAGTCTGCTCACGATAAACACGCAGACACGCGACGTAAAGGAGAACGACAAGAGCAGTGTCACTGCTTCCCTGTAAAGCGACGTGGACCTTTTCCAACGTAACCTGGCCTTTTGTTTCCATCGTCGGTTTTCTTTTAGGGCATGGGACACAGTAGAGGACAAGTGAAGGTGAAGAACGTTGTGTCATGTGTTTATGGGAGTTGCAGCGTGTCATCCTTCACCTGTGGGTTGAGTTTGAGTTAATAAAATAAAACTGAACAGAAACATGCAGATAAAACAAAATGGTACAGTCTGTATTCATATCTGTAGCTGTACTACGATGCCAAACTGAACGCGTCTTTCTGTCTTTCACAATACATACTGTACACCTGTTGTTCTCTGTGTAACTCTCATTCCTGCTGTTTTCAAGTACTGTTAATTTCATCCACGTAAAATAATGAAGAAAAATACTCGATGACGACCTTTTTGGAAACGAGGTGATGACGAGACGTCACGGATATCAATAAACAGTGACGGTGACGAAATCAGCATGCATTATTATTGACGAAAAAAATACCAGACTAAAATTTGGTTTAAAAAAATTACAAATCTGTCTTTATTTTTGTCAACATATAATTTTCGTCACAATCCGCTGCGATTCGGTGTTCGTTCATCGCACCGGATTGTTCATTCCCTGGGCCCATTTCCGAGAGCTCCTATCTTATAAAAGTCTTAGCTGGGAGTCTTAGACTAAAAGTGATTTAGGAAACTTCTCAGAGCAACTCTGAGTAAGGAAAGTACAAAAACTTTTATCTTATTGAGGAGGCGTGGTCGACCCCATTGCTAGCGATGATGCAGCAATTCAAGGACTGTGATTGGTTGATAAAAAAATAACTTCTGACCTCTGTAAATGTCCTGAAATGCGCTTTTAAAGCACTTTCAAAACTTTAAAGCAAAGTTACTTTGAAGCAACGTTTCTGTTATAGCGTAAATATCTTAAAGTTAATTAAAACAGCCAAATGTTAAAAATGTGTGCTTTTGAAGCAACCAATTTCCACACAGTAGTTACTATATTTGAGTTCTTACATTTATTTACCAAACTGATTTTATTACTTGTAATCCATTTTAGATTGATGGGAGTAAAATGGCTCAGCTTTTACCAGTTTACATGATTGCAGGACAGTTAATTGCACATAAAGTTGCACGTTTGGATTGTATGTAGCCAACAATCCATGAGAGATGAAAGGAATTAAAAGAAAAAGAGAACCAAATTCTACAGAAGAGCAGTGTTTACTTTTATGTTTAGTTTTTGGAGAAAATTTCTTCTTTCCACCATTTTGTCCTCTGCGATAGAAACTCTTAAAAGCCTCTTAAAAGTCCTCCTGTCTACTTTTAACAGTTTTTAGCTTAGGAGCTGTTTTTAGGGCTAAGATGTTTTGTGAATCATTTTCATCTTTACTATGATTTTGTCCTAAATTTAAAGGGAAATTCTAAGAAAATGTCAGAATTCTAAGAATGTTGTCACTAGGAGCAACTTTTAGGCTTAAGAAGCTTTGTGAATACGAGCCCTGTTTAATGGCGGCTCTCAAACCAAGTAGGAACATACTGCCACCTGCTGTATCGGAGGGTGAAAATACGAAGGTGTACCTGAGTACGGAGAATACAAATAATGTGACCGCTGGCCCGGTGGGGACTGAGTGAGTGGGGAGGTGAACTGTACAAACCAATCGTGCCTGAAGTGAAAACGCCCCTAAGTAACAGGTATTTCCTTCCACTGTATTTCTCGAACAGATCCATCTGTTCTGAATAGCGCATTCGTATTCTAATCCTTACGTAATGGAACAGGGAAATCGTCTGAACTTATTTTAGCTCCAGTATGAATCAGGTATACAGTCCTAGATGGAATGGAAATGTGTAAATCCATTAAAATTCTCTGTGTGTGTCTCTTTCTCTCCCTCTCTCGCTTGTTTCCTCTCATTTCTCTGAGTGGAGCTACGATGCAGGAGAAAAGCATCCTCATTATCCGTCGGCCCAAAGGGCACTGACTTAATGAATAAAATGGACAATCAGCATCGGCTCAATAGCTAAGACGGCTAAGATAGATGACATCTGATGGAAAATAAAGTGATTTAAGTTCTGTTAATAAAAAGGCACAACAGATCAAACCTGGTTGTCTTTAATTCTCTCGGTCCGGGGTGGTGTGTTCGGTCCGAATCCAAGTCTTAGGTAGTCTGTGAGTGGAAAGGCTGATGGGAGGCCTCGTGTTAGCAGTGGCGTTATGGCTTTACGGGTAGTTAGGGAGAAAGACTGAAACACTTACCAATATTAGAACCCGCCCGAGAACCCAGAATGCCGTTCTGTTCTGTATGTGATATAAATCCAAACCATGTTCCCAGAATTTTGCAGCTTTTCATTCACGATGCAGGATTTTTAACCTGAGAGTCTTCCGTGTTGGACGTAATATTCGTTCATTGATAAGATCTATTTACAGTATGATACAGATGCATGTTGGACACATCAGCTCCGAGTCTCAAGGTTCTGCAAATCTCAATAATGTAGGGAGGAAAGAGAGCCGTACGTCGCTCAAAAAGTGTTGCAGTAAGACCTGAAAGCAGCAAGAAGAAGAGTTACAGAGAGAACGGTATGTTTAAGCCACGCCCACTTCTGTTTTGAGTCCAGATATGGTGTTTTAGCGACGTGAAATTGAAAAAAACAGATCACTACCATTCACAAGCTTCACTTCCACCGCTTTCACTGACCAGCGTGTGGAGATTACAGTAATTTAAACACACTCGGGTCAGGGTGTAAATAAATGCTTACATAAGCTTCACCTACATCATCATCATCATCACCCATAATTCATATTGTCTGTGTGTGCTGATGGAAGGTATGACGTTCAGAGTCCTTCTGTAGGTCAGAGCGTGGAGAAAAAGCATCCATCCCAGGAAGAAAACTATGGATACGGTATATTCTCGCAACGAGACTGGCTTTATTTGTGTTTATTTAGTAGCATGAATGCTTTTGGAACATGGACCTGCCGCTATTTTTATATTGACACCCGCTGAAGGATCAGAATATTTTTAGGCTTAATAGCACAAGGAAAAAGGGCAAGGAAAAAGAAAGGGAAAAAAAAGCTCAATTTAGTTCCATTTGCTCTGTGCTTTATTTTAACGCAGCATGCCCTTTTGAAATGTGACATTCAAAGAGAAAAAAGAAAAGAAAAAAAAAACAGCACAAGTGACATTTATTGAGCGGCTACATTTACAGGATTTACTGTAAAATTGTTTGGTTGCAGGTGCACATGTTGTGCACACGGTTGTGGACATGTGCTCTGTATTTTTATAGATAGATGCTAACATTTCTAGCGAGTATGAACAGCTTGGAATTTTATTCATAAAATTAGCAAATTACTAGAAAAAAAAACTTTAACTTTGTCTAATAATAATAATAATAAGTCTTATTACGTTTCACAGCTATTTAGAACTGTGGGTTTTTCGATTCAGTAACACTAATGCTTGCATGATTTGTCTCAAGCGGCTATATTTGTTATGAAATAACAACAAATAAAAAAATATAATATAAACACAGAAATACTAACATGTCTCATTCAAATCAAATCTTCTGCAGCACACTCCAGTCCAGTAGGTGGCGGTATTGTGCAAACCGCACATAAACTCAAAAGAGGAAGATGTAGCGCTAATCTTGCAAAATTTAGTTTTTTTGCATGTGCTTTGTGGAAGACGGAACCACATTGTATTTCCTTCAAGTATTGTATTGTATTTTCAAGGAATTGGTCAATTTTAAACCATTTAACGTTTGTAAGTTTGTGTAAATAATTGAAAAATTTAAATCGCTTCTGATTCCAAAACTGATCCACAAAAAATAAATTGAAAGGCACAGATCTACTGCTAGTTTTTGTCATGTTGCGAGTACAATTTTAAAAAAATTACGCACTTTTATGCTACATTTGTGGTTTAACAGAAAAAAAGCGAAAAACTATTAAAAAAAACAAGTGCAACATTCTGATTGGTGGAAACAACTGAACAGACCTGGGGGTGGAGCTACAACAGAGACGAATTACAGCTACTGACTGTTTTGTTTAGTTTTTTAGAAAGAAAAAAAACAACAACTCTGTGCTATCTGTGTTAAAATGGAATTATAATCTGTGCACCTTGTCGTTCTACAACTAACACTTATGTACGTTCGTAAGCTGCACGTAAGTCATTTCATTAGTCATAAATCTCTAATCGGATTCGTAGAATGATTTGTAGTTTCACGTTCACTGTTTGCATGCTGCAATAACAAATTACAACCGATGATGTATTACCAGGCTATGTTTTTGAATCACAGGTTGCAATGAAATCTGCAAAGGTTTGACCTTTAATAATTGAAGTAACAATTACAACATTTCTGGTGGGTGGGACCAAGGGATCAGGCAAGGGGTGGGGACTAAAACTAGGTAGCTACACGCTGTCGAAACTTGTAAAATGGTCACTTGAATAATAAAGAGACACAATGGGAATGAGAATGCAGTGTTAGCTCAGCAGATTATGGTCGGTCTTCAAGCTCCAGCTCCACCAGGCTGCCAGTGTCATAATTACAGGAAATGTTCAAACTTCACTGCAATGCGTCTGATAGAAAAATTACTCAGTTTATATATACTTTGCTCTTATCGTCCTTGAGTCCTTGTTTTTTTTTTTTTTCCCAGCAGTGCCCTTAGCATCTTCACGCTTCACACAGCGAACAAATCTTCAATAGCTCGGTTGCTGTAAACCCCGCAATCCAGAAACACACTAATGATATGAAATGTGTCCGGAAACGTCCATTTTGTGGCGTTTCTGTGCCCTCGACGGGGCGAAAAAGTAGACTCAGGCAGAAGGTAATGTAAGAGCATCTGTCTGCAGTCTGTACGCCTCGGGGAATGTCATGAATTATTCGAAAAATGTATAAACGGCCTGCGAAATTGTTCATTTCTTATATACCCACATATGGATTTTCACTGTTGAGTTAGCTGAGCAGTAAAGTTAAGCGCTAGGCACTTTATATACAGTGCTGTGATATGGGGTATACGACCCCCCTTTCAGATTTTTTCAATATTTTTTTGTCATATTTGTCATACGTAAATGATTGAGACCATGAAACTAATTTTAAATGCAAAATGCAGTTTTTAAATAATGATTAAATGAATTAAGCGAGCAAAGCTGCCCAAACCTGCCTGGCCCTAAAGGAAAAAGTTATTGCTAAATCATGAATGACCTGTGACTTTTGGAAAGCTGAGTTAAATTTCACTGCCAGACCTGTTGAATCAATAAATCACTTGCATGCTAAAAGATCTAAAAAAAAGCAAAATAATCTAAAGAAATTTAAAAACAGATGAGAAATAATTGTCATGTATCAGTCTTGGATGGGGTACAAAGCCATTTCAAAGGCTTTGGGACTCCAGTGAACCACAATGAGAGCCATTATCCACAAATGGAGGAAACTTGGAACAGCGGTGAACGATGGCTCATCTAGGAGTTCATAAAAGAACCCAGAACAACATCTAAAGAACTGCACTTCCTCACTTGCCTCAGCTAAGGTCAGTGTTCATGACTCAACAATAATAAATGAGAGACTGGGCAAAAATAAGAGACAATAAGAGACTGAGCAAAAATGGCATCCATGGGACTTCCAAGGTGAAAGTTGAACTTTTTGGAAGGTGTGAGTCCCATTTCATCTGGTGTAAAACTAATAGAGCATTTCATAAAAAGAACATCATAGCAATGATATGTTGATGGTAGTGTGATGGTCTCAGGCTGCTTTGCATCTTCAGGACCTGGACGACTTGGCATAATTGATGGAACTATGAATTCTGTGCTCTACCAGAAAATCCTGAGGGAGAATGTCCAGCCATCAGTTTGTGACCTCAAGTTCAGGAGCACTTGGGTTATGCAGCAGGTCAATGAACCGAAACACACCAGCACATACTGTACACCTCTAAATGGCTCAAAAAAACAAAATGAAGGTTTTGACTTAAATCCGATTGAGATCCTTAAACGGGCTGTTCGTGCTCAAAACCCTCCAATGTGGCTAAATTAAAACAATTCTGCAAAGAAGTCTGGGCCAAAATTCCTCCATAGCGATGTGAAAGACTCATAGCCACTTATTGCAAACGCTTGATTGCAGTTGTTGCTGCCAAGCGTGGCACAACCAGTTATTGTTTTTTTTTGGGAAAATAAGTTTTCTCTGCACTGTAACTGGTGGTTACCATTGTATTTATTCCCATTTTTACAACTGTGGTGGGACCGCCGGGTCAACATTCACATGCACGTTCACTCACTATGGGTGTTAGCCTAGGCCAATTAGCCTAATCTGCATGTCTTTAGACTGTGAGAAGAAACCGGAGTAAGTCGACAAAACCCACCGGGCAGAACATGCAAACTCCATACACACAGACCCGGTGCGGGAATCAAACCCGGACCCTGGAGGTGCAAGGCGACAATGCTAAACACTAAGCCACCTTCCCTTTTACCTAGCAGATCTTTATGAATATAACCATAGCACTGATTCTCAAATCTGATTGTCTCCCAGTCTTAGCATTTCATAACAGTCGGCCATTTTTTCTGTTTTTGCCACAGAAATATTTGTGTAGCCCCTTTAGCTGCTACAACAGAAGTAATACCACTAATCTATTCTAATTCGTAGATGTTTCACAACATTGAAGTGACTTTTTTTTATCTCTCTGTCTGCTAGGATGTTATGCTAGTAGGGGTAGCAGCTCTGCTAAAGGTACAGATTTCCTAGAATTCCTTTATAGGCTTAAATACTTAATAAAACATTTTAAATAAAATTGTCTTCCAAGCTCTGTAGTTTAATAGTCCAGTAAACGAGTTCTGACCAGGAGTTAGCGTCTCCTCCCACATCCTGCTAAACGCTCTCACTGGTTAGCTAGCCAGCTCCTACTCTGCTTCTTCCACTCTAAACACAAATAGCACAAGAAACCAAATATTTTCCCTGAAACAGTGCAGTCTTAACAGCATTCTGCTCATCCCAAAGCACTTTTCGTTTCCTCCAGCCGGTGTAACTGTCTGTGACCGGGCTCTGTTAAAAGTGCTGAGGTGCTGAAGTCTGCTCTTAGCGTCATTAGGAATCTGCAAAGAAAAAGCTTGCTCCGAAGTTGTGGTTGTTGTGGTTGTATTCTAGCAAGTTAAGGCTGTGTTGCCGCTATTCTTAGCGAACACATTTTGAAAAAGTTGTGTGATTCCGAGGTGTGTGATTCGGTCACCAGCTCCAGATCATCACATTCACGTTGGAACCGGGGATTAGCGTAGAAATTGGATAGATGTGAGTCTTGCAGCGTGCCAGCATCGTCTGTCCTGCAAAGTTTTGCACTTTTTCCATTCCGACATGCCGCTGGTGCGTTTCATTACCGTCACAACTAAAAACATTTTGACATTCGCAGATCTGTTTATTCTTAAGGGAACCCCCGTTAGCACTTTAAGCTCTGTTTTAATATGTTGTTGTTTTTTTTGTTAGTATGACTGTATATTTCAGGAGAAGTGACACAGAGAAGGCGGAGCCTAGATCCATGAATGCTAATTAAACCAATAAAGGGGTTTTAATGGAGGCAAGACATTCTTACTGTTGAATAACTAACATATTAGTAAATGAAATGGATTCCTATAACCCTCGTGTCAGACTATCTGTTACAGGAAATCCATCAGAATCGAGAATTCATGAGCGCCGAGGTATAAAAGGAGATAAACGTAACGCGCGGTGTTGAATAGTTCTAGTATAATAGTAAATATTGTGATGAACGTACGCGAGCGGTCGTGTTGATGTTGTCGCAGTCATGATAAATCTGTTACAAAGGCAGCCGGTGCTCAGGGGTCGCTTCAACATGTTCACCATTCAGAGCACGGCGTATCGGAGCGACAGATAGAGAATAAGGACGAGAGAGAAGATAAATAGAAAGAGAGAGAGAATGAGACTGAGGGAAAGGATGCGAGCGTGCGAACAGGTCCATGTTTGCAAGACAGGAGAAGGAGAAGGAGCCAGCGAGGAAAATGAAGTGTCGTGGATGTGATGCGTAGATCATTAGCAGTCTAAGCATTTCTGCAAAGCAAGCCTCTCTGTTTTTTTTTTTCTTTTTCTCTCTCTCCCTGTTTTTCTCGCTTTCCATTTCTGTCCATCGATACAATTCGGGATTAGAGCAGCCCACTGCATTGCCCTCTTACGACCCGCCGAACCACACCGTTTCACAGGCTTGATGGAAACACCGCGGGGGCCACAGACCCATCATCCAGCTTTACAAAGAGAGCAAAAGAACGAGGGAGGGAGATCCGAGGCTTTGAAATGTACATCAGCAGGGAACATGTGGCATCTCTGAGCCTAGAAAATCACTGCTGCAAAGTGTTGATGTGCCGTGTATCTGGTTTATATCGTATCAGGTCGTATTTAGCGTCGAGTTGTTGGAGGATTTAATATTGAAATTGTCAGGATCGGGATTCACAAAGCTATACAGTACGGATGGGGGTTAAGATTTAAAAAAAGAGTCAGGTCTCAGTTACGTACTTGGACGTGAGCTTGTCTCGTATCGGCTCGAGCGCCTGGTCTGACAGTGTGATCTAACCATCATATCGAAGCTAATATATACTGTATGTATACTGAAATATTACTGTATGTAGTCAGTACTTTACCTGTGCTCTACTTATATTCATTCTTTATCTATACGATCAATATGAACATATCCATGGAGACATCGGGCACAAGGCGGGGTACAGCCCTAGACGGGGTGCCTATCCATTGCAGGGCACATAGGGAATGGCAATTAGCCTAATTAGCAAATTATGTGGGAGGAAACTGGAGGAAACCCACCAATCACGGGGGAGAACATGCAAACACAGCCCCGAGGCGGGAATCGAACCTTCGACCTTGGAAATGGAGGTGCAAGGCCACAGTGCCAACCACTATGCCACCGTGCCACCTCTCTAATTATTGTACAGTACATATAAACTATATTTATAGAAAGTCACATGAGGGCAAAATTAACTGCATAAAAATAAAAAGTGCTTGTTAAAAGCCTCATCCTGAGGACATTCAGGACATATTTTTCCTTTTTTAGTCTGCATTTTTTAAAAATCCCTGTTTCCAAGGACAACAGTTTAAAGGTGGTGGTCTAAATAGTAGGCACAGATGATTTCCCCTGATTCAAACGCACAGAAAATCAATATAAAATATGCGCGTAACCCAACTCTGAATATGAGCAACTTTCCACATATTTACATTTAGCATATCTTTCAGATCCAAGTTACCAACTCTGACACAGTTGTGGTTTTAAATAAACCGCACTAGCGAGTTGTGTTGCACAAAACATACCGCAGTACTAGACTTTCAAAAAACGGTACTATACCATTTAAAAAGAATCATTACTTTAACTATACAAGTAAGTATATATAATTTGCTTGTGTTTTTTTTTTTTAGCATAATGCTAACAGCAGCGACATTGCACACGACGTAGCAGGAAAAAAAGAGCAGCGTTCAGTGAGCAACGTTAGAGAAAGCAGAGCACTTTTTCATTTTATTCAGAGGCTCGACTCAAAGAGATGGATGCAGTAAAAAAGACGGCCCGAAGTGAAATATGGAGATATTTGAGTTATAAAGTGGGCGAAAGTGCTGGAACACAGCAGCAGCGCTGAGCACGCGCTGTTTTAGAGATGGTTTTATACTGAGGCATTTACTGCACATTTGAAATTTTAAAAAATGACAAAAATGTGTATTACTCTGGAGAGGACAGAAAACAAACAACAACAAAAAGTAAAACCTCAGTATATGTTTCCATTTTCTTCTCTTGAATCTCACCGCAGATAATCTCTCAGAAACGCTGATCATGGCGGCTTTATAGTAATGGAGTCAGTTAGGGAACGTCTAAAAACTGCATGTAAGACTCTACCGAGATTAAAGTCGTCTACGAGGTGTGTTCGAGTCAAACCGGGACTTTTGATTGCGCAGATCAACAGAACACAGTTATGAGAGTAAAAAAAACACCCTTTATTTCTCTATATAATCCCCTGCAAACGCTAATGCACTCATCCCAGTGTTTGGAAATGACTTAGAGCGAGGTCAGGACTGTACGGGGGGAGATGTGACAAATAACTCCCAGCCGAGTTCCTGTAACTTGCAAGTGGTGCTGGTGAACGATTGGAACACAGTACAGTTCACACAGACAGGTGCGTCTCTTCACATCCTCTGTAGGCAGATCTTTTATAAACTCTGGGTTTTATGTGCGAGATTATTTTTTTTCTTGTTGTTTAGTGGTGTTTTGGCCAATATATTCTCAATTTCTCTTCCTTGACATATTTCTAGTGTAATCATGAAGTACAGTACCAGTCAAAAGTTTGGTCACATGTTTGGATTTATTTTCTACATTCTACAGTCTAGAACAGTACTGGAGATTCCCAAGTTATGAATTAACACATATGGCATTAGATAATTAAGCCAGTTTTGTTATTCATAAAGACATGAAGGCCAGCTGTTCCGGAACAGTTCTTGCAAGAACAGTATTGTATCAAGTGCATTTATTTGCAAAACCAATCAAACCCCAGGATGAAACTGTCTCTCATGAAGAGCTTCCCATGAAAGCAAGACCAAAACTGACCTCTGCTGCAGAGGAGAAGTTCATTTAGAGTCACCAGCCTCGGAAATCACCAATTAACAAACAGCACCTCAGATTAGGGCCGTTATGAAGGATTTACAGATCAGAAGTAGCAAATACTGTACATCTCAATATCAACTGTTCAAAGGAGATTATTGTGTATTTTGGATAAACACCTCCGGTATTGTTTTACAGTGTAGAAAGACATAGAAATCAGGAACGACCATGGAGTTAGAAGGGGTGTCCAAACTTTTGATTGACACAGTAACGACGTGTTCTAGGCTCATGTCACGTTCTGTAACGTCTTATTGTATGTCAGGATCGTTAGTGATATTGACAAGTCTATAGTTTTACTGCGCATTCAAATAAATAAATAAAAACTTTTGCTTATTTGAAGATCATACACACACACACACACACACACACACACTCGCTGCTAACCAAGCTTCTCGTCTTGGCTCGTGTAGCTGCGTGTTTTTAACTCTCCAGCCAAATCGCAGTCACAACTAATAGCTGCATGAAGTCCACGATCAATGAAGTGAACGAGTTTGACTGGAATGAAATATTAATGTTCGAATCATTATCCTTTTATAAACATTATTAAAACAAGCCCTCGTCAAAACTGTTGTGTCAGTACTTTTGCGCTTGGCGGTAAGCAGCCTGTCAGATTTATAATGCACATGGAATCTTAGGGTTAGAGCTCATGACTGTCTGTAAGAAGCGCTTCTGGGACTCTTTAAAGACTTCCATCATAGCATAACATTGTAGCGCCAAATTAGCCAAATTTCCTGTCGCGTCCTCAGTGTTAAACATGATGCATAGTTAATCATGCTAGCACGATGTTTAGCGTCATCAGAATCACGACTAGCATCAGGAGTGTCAATCAACATGCAAAACATCTCAAGCATCATCTATAAATGATTAGCATAACTAGCATGATGCGTAGCAGTGTCATAGCAGAATCATAGTGTAATTAGGATCAATTAGTAAGAATGTTAGATTGAAATCAGGACTCTTGGCATCATTACTGTCAGTAATCTTGCATATTTTATCATGTCACTCATTCAAATCAAGTTTAGCTTGATCAGTGGCAACAATTATAAAAGATTAATTATCAAACATGGATTTTTATATTATTATATTTATCTATTATTACAACACTAAGCATCATCGTTGTGAAACATTCTGCTTATTGAGCTTTTTATGCTAACATGACGTTAAGGTTCATCAGCGTAATGTACTGTATTCCGCAAAACTGGTCATCGTCAGCTTTATAAACTGATCAAAAACATTAAGGGAACACTTAGTCTCGCTCCCTTCATTTTTTGTTTGAATTGTATATATTAACTATCATACTTATTAGATTATCACTGTTGTTCTTGCTAGCATGCAGAATTCGACTTAGCATCACGTGTATCAATTGGCAAGCTTATTAGTTCAAATTTATGAGGTTTAGCATCATCGGTTTCAATAATTAGCTTCATCGGAATAATGTTTAGCGTCATCCGGGTCAGTGGTTATCTGGTTCTTCATGCTAGCATGAGGCCCGGGAGCGTCTGAATCGTGTGTAGCATCACCTATCGATTATGACGACAGTTAGATCACGATAACACGAAGCTTAGCATTATGCATATCATACTCAGTATCGCGCATATAAAAATTGTTATGCTTGTTATATTGATACTTTATCGAAGTCAATAAATAAATAAGTAAGAAGAAAAGATCAAAGCCATTAGGGTCACAGTTTAGGAAAAAGAGTAACAGAAAAAAGGTATGTTATGTACTGTTATATCGTAAGAATATCATGTACGTAGTAAAATACATTGCTGTGTCGCTAGCTTACAGAACACTGGATATAATTTCATAATTTATTTCATAGTTTCATCTTAGCAAAAGTTATATACAACTTTTAAAAATACTATATAGAAGGAGAAAGTAATGTGGCGATTTCTTTAAGACTGCAAGTGAAGCTCAGCTTCCCCTATAATGTCACAAAATGGTCAAATTATGTACTATTGTATTAACATTTTATTGACTAAAAATGCGTTAGAAAACGTTCATCTCAAAGACGA
>JAQMYJ010000015.1:24755370-24770370 GCA_030014305.1 Clarias laeviceps | reverse complement strand
AGGGTTGAGCATGCAATAAATGAAGGTGCTCGCATTCAAGTGAAAATGAGCCGTGAAAGTGAGGCCGAAAATGAGCTCCCCTTATTTGACAGACCAGTAGCCGCCACTGGTACAAGGGGTTGTTCAAGTCAAACCGGGACTTTTCTCATGTATGAAGGCGTAAAGCCAATTGTAGCCACTTAAAAAAAATAATAATAAAAATGAAAAAAATTCTAACCCCCAGCCCACCCTCCCTCTAGACAATGATCCCCCCCTCCCCCCTACTGATCAAATAGTGCTAGCATGATGCTAAGTGTTGTCAGTGTGATACAAAGAGTGCCATGAAGTAAAATGGCTGTAACTATAGAGCATGAGCATCGTTAGCATTCATCGTTATTGCATCGTTACTGTTAATTGCTATGCAAATTAGATGTAAAATCACAAGGCGTAACTTCATCACTGTCAATCATAATGAATGTTTAATCGCACTAGCATGGTGCTTAGCATTATCCGCGTCATACTTAGCATCACGAACATTACATTAGTGTCAGGCTACCCAGCCTTATGATACTGTTTCCTTTTTTTTTTTTTTTAAGATTCTTTCCCGCACATGTTTGCAAACCCCGATATTCTGCCCACGCGGGTTAACGGACCACGATCGCGCTTAACCAGCGTTGCAGAACGTGTCATTCCTACCCGTAATCAGCAATGTGAGCAAGGTCAAACAGATATTAATTAAATATTTGCACGGTACAGTGAAATCTAGCCCAGAAGCCATTAGCCATTAGTTTACTGGCTCACACTCCACTGCTCTGTGAAGCCATCTGTCCGTTTCCCTGTAAAGATTTTACTCGACACTCAGCCTCCTTTCTTTTCCCTGAGTTTCTCCCTGATGGTGCTGTGTGTGTGGGTGATGCATGTGTGTGTGTGTGTGTGTGTGTGTGTGTCTGTGGGAGGGTGTTTGGCATGATGAGAATGCCAACAAAAAAAAAGACCTTGTAGTGAGAAGGTGTTCCCTTGTGACAAGGTCGTAAATTAAAGTCCACTGGAATGTGACACACGCAGGCTGATGATTAGCAAGACGCTGAAAAGAGCGGCGCAGGGTCTGCAGGGCCGACGCTCCATATAATCCCGTCCGAATTTAAGTGGGTGGGGACAGTGGCGCAGCCGGGAATTAAGGCCTCTTCAAGAGAGGATGAGGAAATATGATGGCGTAAAAATGATGACGTAGTGGTTAGCGCTGTCGCCTCACACCTTTAGAGTCAGAGGTTTGAATCTCGCCTCAGGTCTGTGTGTGCGTTTGGAGTTTGCCCGTTCTCCGCATGCTCCTCCAAAGATGTGCAGCGTTGGCTGATTGGTGTTTCCAAATTGCCTGTAGTGTATGATTAAGAGTGTGAAGAGCACACACCAGGATGTCTCAGGGCTATTGTCTTGAGTTCCCTCAGGGTAGCCTCCTACTCAGGATGAGAAATGGAAGACATTTCTCTGAGAGACATCGCACTGCGTAACACACTTGGAAGAAAAGCTCTATCTACCCTCTTTCACATGCATCAACAATCGTTATGATGTATCTATCACCAGTACTTGACAGAAGAGACAGGTACAGAGTATCAACATTCTTACCTCCCAGGAGTTACGGAATTCTTGGGTTACGTCTCTTGGATCTCACTTTCCATTGTTGCCCCAGCCTCGTTACTTGGATATCTAAGGCAGGCTCGACTACGGTTTGATAAAAGTGAACCCCAGAACACCGCTTTCTCCGGGTCGCTGTGGAGCACCAAACTCACAAACTTGCGGATAAACAAATCTAGTTTAAGTATGAAAAGGCACCTGGAGTACTAATAACGTTAACTCATACTGGAGCCTGTCCCAGGGGACTTAGGGCACGAGGCTGGGTACACTCTGGTCAGGGTCCCAATCCATCTCAGGGAGCATTCACAACTCACACTTAGGCACTACAGGGACGCCAATTTGAATAATCTGTATGTCTTTGGACTTTGGGAGGAAACCAGAGTACCCAGAGGAAATCCACCAATCATGGGAAGAACATGCAAACTCCATGCTCACAGATCCAGAGGCAGGAATCGAACCCGGACCCTGGAGGTACAAGGCCACAGTGCTAACCACAAAGCCACCGTGCCGCCATAACGGTAACATTTGTAGGCATTAAAACAGCATTATGACAGTTCCATACAGTGAATATAATTAGGAATAATAATCAGGGGACATAACATCATTTGAACAGCAGAAGAGTTTTAGTTTTCCCTCCTCGTCCTGCACACCATCAGCCGTCCTCATCATATCTCTACGATTAGAGCGTAACTAGCTGACCAGCCGTAATCAACAGAAATAAATAATAAAATTTGTGATAAATCACCATAAACTGTGTTTAAAATGCCATCAAATGCCACGTTTTCAGGAATCGAAACGAAGAATTTATAAAACATTTCCAACCACCAGCTACGACCGACTTATTAACTAGCTTCTTAGCGCCAGCGCTTTTTCCGTGTCCCCATGTCAGACCGCGTACTGAAAATTCTTTCTATTTTTACAACAGACGCGAAATGAAGCGATACGAGTGTTTGAAATTCCCACTCATGAAAATATATCATTCCACCCTCTGTGCTTTGCTCTCTATCTGTCTTTTTATCGCTCTCTCTTTCTATCTCTGCCTCTCTGTCTGTCTTTCTATCGTTCAGCCTTGATCTCCTTTGTTACTGCGCTCTTTTCATCTCGCCGTCCTGACCTTCGGACTCTCGTTTTATCTCCGGCTCCATCTCACCGCTCTGCTTTTGGGAGATTTGGTCCTGTTCCTCCTCTCCTCTACAGCTTGGATGTTTTTTTTAGGTATTTACTGACAGAATAATTGAATCTGCAATACGAATTGCTTTTCTTCTTCTTCCTCTTCTTCTTTTTTTTTTTTAAATAAAGCTATAGTCAAAGCTTCTATATGCTCAGAACTCCGTAGCTAGCTAACCGTACCTTAACATTGTTATCGTTTCTATAGTAACCAGTAAGCACATAGTAAGCATCGTGCTCTTGCTCATGGGTCTGGAACTAATAAACGAGCGCATGTTAAATAAGGGAAAAGAAAACATCATCTAAGGGTTAAGGGTTTCTTCAGAAGAGCTCCACCGAGTCATTTTTGTCATTTTCTTTTCTTCTTAATACTAAAACAGCAAATTTAATTTTCACCTTCAAGTCAGAAGTAATTTCTTTTTAAAAAAATGTTTAAAAGTTTTCTAAATGTGAAACGTGCTGATACGGGAAACAGCGAAGCCTCAATCTACGGCAGACTTAATTAAAAATTAATCGCGTGAAGCGTTCGGAGAACGGCGTCCGAGAGAGAGCAAAAGAGAGCGTACGCGGCTTTTGAAGTCGGCTACACTTCTGCATCATTTATTTGTTGTGCGTGTGTGTGTGTGTGTGATTGTGTGTGTTCAGAGCTCGGGTCAGTCTCTGGGTCAGTTTTGTTGATTTCTCGGCTTGAGTCTCTGCAGTGTTGTTTCAGTGATTCAGTGACGTTCGGACAGTACATGTTATAAACTGCTGCGTGTTCACGAAGAACAGAATGTACAGGATGAATTGGATAATGACTCGATGGTTAGATAACGGCTCAGGATTCTGGTACTGGTTTCTCCACTACATGGAATATTTTTCTAATAATGGGAATAATCGCCTGAGTGGAATAAAACTGCGTCATGTAAGGAAGTCAGTTGGAACAGTGAGACCAGTTCCGAACCAGTCCGAAGAAATTTTTGGATGGGAACACGAGAGGGGATGTAAACTTTTGATCCGTTAATCTGTTCTCTTCTTTTTCTTTTGGTAGTTCCCTTTCAGGAGTCGTGACCGTGAATCATCTGCCTCCATCTAACCCTATCTCATACCAACTAACTTCATGTCCCCTGCATTAGGAAAATATTATCCATGTGAACACTTAATCTTATAGTCAGGTCTTGTCGGAATAAATATATTCTTTCTTTTTTCTTTTTTCTTTTTTGAATCTTTCTCTGATTTTCTCCCTAATTTTGGCGTGTCCAATTCCTCCCCGTCACTAGGGGGCTCCCACATTAAGGCTACTACTACCACTCAGTCGGGAGAGCCGAAGACTATCATGTGTTTCCTCCGAACCGCGTGACGCCAGCCGACCACATCTTTTCGAACTGCTCGCTCACGCACCGTTGGGGGCGGAGTAACACACTCGGAGGACAGCGCTATCCACCCCTTCCGCTTGCGTGAGCTCACAGATGCCTCTGATTGGCTGTAGAGTCGTGATTAATGTGTGAGCATGAAGTACCTCTCATCCCTCCCCTGTGGGAGAGCTCGGCCAATCAGCTCCCTCTAGACCTCCGGCTGCGAGAGGTTACAGCATCACCCAGGAATCACTTCAACACGGGCGAGCACTTTACCACCGCGCCACTCTGAAAATATTTTCTTCCTGTGTAAAAGTAACATCATGTGTTGTGACGAATTTCCGGAAGGAAGATTTCGCTCCCGTTTCTGATCAGAAACTCAGTCAGAACGAACACCTTTCTCACACAGGCTCTGATTGGCTCACCGTTTCACACGCGGTAAAGCATCGAACTAATCATGGATGAGACAAATTGCGTTGCTGAAACCCCGCCCACTCTGACAACAACAACAACAAAAAAAAAACAGGCACAAATAACAACTCTACTCCGCTCTGAATTAGTATGTTTTTTATTATTTAATTTAAACATGTTTAAACCTTTGAACATTATAGCGGCACGGTGGTGTAGATGGTTAGCACTTTCACCTTGCACCTCCAGGGTCTGGGTTCGATATGGTACAGTACCTCAGGGTCTGTGTGTATGGAGTTTGCATGTTCTCCCTGTGCTTGGTGGGTTTCCTGCAGATCCTCCGGTTTCCTCTCACAGTCCAAAGACATGCAAATTAGACTGACTGGCGTTCACAAATAGCCTGTAATTGTGTGAAAAATGTCGTTAATAAATGCGATGGTCACCGTCGGCCCCTAGTTGGACTACAGAGGTTCTTGGATGGATGGATGGATGGAAGGGATTGGACATCATGAATGTTGTTTTCATTTAATCATTGAGCAAAAGTTCTACAAGTATTAAACGGGAAGCAGAAGTCAGCCGCCTCTTTGTTGAAATTATAAGTAAACCGAGGAGCAGCAGCTTGCTTTGGGGATTCTTTTATTTTTCACACCAAAAAAATGACTCGGGCTCAAACCACAGATCTTCCAGAAGATCTGTCGGCTCTTTAACCCTCATCGTCCATTGTGCACCGCACTCTGGAATTACAGCATGCTTGTAATCAGGGGTGTAACGGATCACAAAACACACAGTTCGAATTGCTTTCCGTTTAATACTTAAACTTAGAACTTAAACACTTTAAGCAAAGAACTTCTGGTCATTGTTTAAAATTTAAAGTCGTCCAATGTTTAAATAAAATCTTAAAATAATAATAATAATAGAGTACTTTTTATATCTTGGTAATAAACATTAGACTAATTCGGAGTAGATTTCATCTAGTAGAGTTTGGCCTGGTTTGTGTCAGAGTGGGCAGGGAGGGTTTAAACAATTAAAAATACGAAAGGCGTTCAAGTCAAAGCGGGATCCTTATTTCTCCATATAATCCCCTGCTACACTAATGCACTTATCCCAGTGTTTCACTAGAGCTTGGACACCATCAAGGTAGAAGGTTCTCTCAGTATGAAATTTCATCACAAGTACCTGTTTGATTTGAACGGCCCTTGTATAGTTGACAAAAGAGTGTTAGTGAGAGAAAATATCATTTGTCTGCATTCAAATAGTTGTAACACCGCATAGCGGCAGTACAATTTTTCTTTCACACTATGATGCATTTGAAAAAAAGCAAACGTGCAAGAGAGAGTTGAAAATATAATATGTGAGTTTTTTTAACCCATGAATGGGAAAAAATATGACATCATGCTGTGGCAGTTGATTTTAATTTCTCAGGATGATGGTGCAAATCACACAGATCACACACAGATCAACAGTGATGTGTTACACTTCTACTAAATAATAAATAACCTGAGGTTGGATTTGTTGAGTTTGGGTTCTGTCTCTGGCACCAGGGGGTCGTGTGTTCGTCTCTCTCAGGATCTTCGCCCGAGTTAAAACTTACATAACAAGCTCCGGGATTTCTCAGATTAGCTTTATGACTTTATTGACTCCGCTACCGAATTCAATCGTTGCGTTCAGGAACAAGAGAAAGACCAAATTATGGCTCTGGGACAATAAACAGCGTGTTGTCTCACCGCTCGGTCGCTCCACGTGGATAAACCTCATTACACCGACAAAAGAATTTAAGATGAGTTAAAATAAAGCTGAATTTAAAAAGACACAGAGACACTCAGTTACACGAAAGAAAATATATATGTTTAGACTGTAGACTAGGAGTCTTTACAGTCAAATCTTAAATGCTGTAGAGTTTGTTTTTATTTAATGCAGTTGTCTGTGTGAGTAAGCGTAATTAGTTTGATTGCTCCCAAAGCGTTCGGGATGAACTCGCTAACACTCGTGGGTTGTGCCTGGTGCTGATCTTCCGTTGCTGTCTCGCTGCTTTCTCGTCTGCTTCCACAGCCGTGTTTAACAACTCAGTCTGGAATTAAACTCAGAACTGGGCTTTCTCTGTAAAGCTTCCTGCTGATATTTCTTTCGGATATGTCTAGAATGCTAATCAGCTAGCAAGATCGTAGCTAAGTGGGTTATTTCATGGGTTGCAAATTCTGTTTTAAATTTTAAAATAAGACAAAGATTTAACGCTGGGGTTGATGATCATATTGTCTTGATTATGTTCTGGTTTGAAATTTACTGTAATTTGGAACGTTAGCTAAAATAAGCTGCGTCATCGATGTTAGCCATAATGCTGTTGAATGTTACGCAGGATACCTACGGGTAATAAAAAGTAATTAAGCTAAATAATACACTTGATGTGCACGAGAAACATTAGAGGGCTAATATTTTATGCTTAGATATCAACTAGCTAAGTACAAATTCATAAAGGAAAAAGAAATTACTGTAAGCTACAGTATAGTTGCGATTAGCTAATGCATTTTTACGGTTTAGCTCACAACAACAGCAGCAAAATACTAGTAATTTCCTAGTTGTTTCCAAATAAAAAAAAAAAAGATTGTATACCAACATCCTTCCTGGTCATTTTGTGTGTGTTTTAGAGACACTCCAACACCTCCTGGCTGGACGCTTAGTAAAGATGCGCTGGATTTTACAGTACGTGTCTTTAAGGAAGCAAGTGTTAGCGCTCACTTCAACTTCAAGTTACAACTCTGCTAGCGGAGCGTCAATGGGAGAAAATGGGAGAAAACTGGATGCAAATATTATGACATGCATGATCAAATCAGGATATCAAGGTTTTTAATGCATGAGGAAGCAGTTTACAGAATGCTGTGTGTGTGTGTGTGTGTGTGTGTGTGTGTGTGTGTGTGATATGAGTTTATTTAAGTCAATTCGATTTAAATGAATAGACCTCATCCCAAAGCAGCTTAGCTCATCATGCTACATTCCCATCACGATCTCCACTAATTCTGAAATGAATCGGCGAAGCTCACTTAGTAATCACCGCGGCATTAGAATTAGCACTTCATGTAACTAGACTCGTCTGGGTCGATCCCAGAATTGTTAATTATTTTTACATTTCCTGGCGTTTAAGTCATGAAGTGGTGCTTACGTAAGTGCAAGAAGTTGTACTGTAGTTTGCGAGACTGTCGGCTTTATGGGCCTGCACGGCCTCTGTAGTGACGAGCTCAATGAATCATATGAGCTTTAATCCGGAATAATGAACATCCATACATCAACCCCGAGAGGTTTATGATGTAATTACGCTGCCCAGGGATCTTTTTTGGTGGCAGATGCGGCGTTCGGTTTGTCGTCTTTGTTGCATGAGACAATGCTGCATCACCGGTTTTCCACGTAGCTGCTGTAGCGTGTGGATCGGTGGGCGGCGGAGACGTCAAGTGAATTGATTCTGAATCGACTCAGCTGCTGGAACTGAATCAGTTCGTTTGTAGCATTGAATCAATTTATTCAGGCTTGTTCTCATTTTGTCACCTTTCACACTGCTTTTCATTCCTTCATGTTTTTTTTATTCATTCTGTTCATCAACATGAAGCTAAACCAAATAACAAACGAATCACACAAGTCACTTCAAAATTTTTACAAATTTCTATTTTTTTCTTCTATATTTCTATATTTTGTAATATTTTTATTATGCCCTTATTTGTACAGTATATTTTACTAGTTAAATTTATTTTCTTTCGTATTTCTTTTTTATTCATGTTTATTTCTTATGTATAAGATTTTATTTTTTAAGGTCACTTGCGGTCGTAAAAGCATTTCAAATAAAACTTGAATTTGAATTTGAAGTCAATTTTCACCCTGATTTCACTCTGATTCTGCAAATGATCTTGAACGTTGCTTCAGACACCAGTGCACGTGTCCTTATCTAATGATATATATATATATATATATATATATATATGTATATACATATATACTGTAAATCCAGATGCATGATGGGAAAGCGATGCTTGTGCATTTGGGGTTTCATATGAGCCTGAAGTTCAGAAAGAAAAACTGATGAGAATTATAAAAAAGGAAGGGAGAAAGGGAGTTAGACCAGTGAGAGACAACCCAAGAGAGCACAGCAGAGTATGAGTCGAGGGAGAGAGAGAGAAGAGAAGAGGAAAAAGAGAGAGCACCATAGAGAATCAGAACATCATAGTGAATGAGGCGGATGAGAAAAAGCAAACGTTAGAGCAAATGAAATTAGAGAGAGGATGTGGGAAACACAGGAGGGAACCAGAGAATGAGAGGAAGACAAGGATGAGAGATTTTGCTAAAAATGTGTTGTTTTCGTATTTTACTTTCGTCATTTTTCCATTTCCATCGATCACTGTGCTCTTCTTCTTCACTGGGGATTCTTCATACAGCGGGAATGACGTTTCGTGAAACGGAAACATCCTGTTGCGAACAGCTCTCACTAGGCATCGTGTCATCCACCATGTCGGGGAGCGTACCTCCTCCGAACGGTGCTTGGATGAACAAGCACCGACAAAATGAGTCAAGAGGGAGAAATGCGCCATATTGCACCGCATCTCCTCTCCAAATGGCGTCTGGATAACGAAAGCTCTTCCGAGAAGCCGAGCGACAGCAGTTTGTGTCTCGGAAAAACTCAAGAAGGCATTTAGCTAAAAGAGCGTTAGTGAGATTTTCGAAGAGGCTCCGGTTCTACTTGATCCTTAAATATGTTCAGTGAGGTTGTGGTCAAGTTATTGTGTTCTAACTGTCTTGAACCATGAAGTTTGCTTGGTCATGCTGGAACAGGTTTGAGAGACATTCCAATGGACTTGTGCGGCACCAGTTCGAAGAAGAACCTCATATTGGTTTGACAAGCAAATGTCCACATTCTGTACTTTTTTCCATATCGTGTAAGTTCTTCTACTCATCAGTGTTCCTTGAGGTGGTTCAGGCATGTGTTCTGACCAACAAGAAGCTTACTATGATGCTCCTGATATACATGGTATGATGATCACCACAATTTATCTAGACCAAATTATTCCTGGTCTCTTTTGAAAGAGCTCTTTGCTCTAAAACATTGTTGGTCATTAACTCCAATCATTAGACATGTACTCTGTAAGCACCCCAGAGTGTCAGGAGCTCCTGAAGGAACTTACTGAAGACCATGATATCAAAACTCTTTGCCAAGCTCGAATAAGACTCCTTGAAGATGGTGTTGAAGAAAATGCTTTTTTTTTTTTTTTCCCCGTGATGTAATGTCGAACACCATTCTTCATGCCTTAAAAAGACTCAGTAGCGACCAACTTCTCAAGGTTCCACCTCCACACTCATGGTAGACTTTAAAAGCTAAAATTGTCCTCCATATGGAGCAGAGGAACACGCTGGAAGTTAAAAAGAAATGTTGAGAGAGAGAGAGGGGAAAAAAATGAATGGCTCAGGATCTCAGGGGAATAGAAAATAGAAAGGGAGAGAATGAGTGAGGAGGAGGAGGAAGAGGAGGAAGAAGAGAGACAAAGAGAATATGAGAGTAGAGGAATAAAAAAAAAATGAGAGCGAACGAGAGAGAGAGAGAACGAGGGAGAGAGAGAAAGAGGAGGAAGGAGGAGGCCGAGCTCTATAGGAGCTAATTATGATGAGTCATCCGTGGCAGTTCTGCTTCTCCTCCTCTGGGCTCTGGAGGAGGATGAGTGTGTCTGTCAGCCGTCTGACTCGAACATTCACCCAGCTCACGCCCCGGCTCGTGTGCTAGCAGGATTCCCGGTTTCTCGAGCGTTTTTCAGCGCCGCTGCATTCGCCTGTTGTCTTGGCAGGGGGAGATATTTTTGGGACAGCTGATATGAAAGGAAAGATCGGGCCTCAGCAGCGTCGTGGGTGTTGTTTTGACAGGCCTGTGTAATATGATTCTGGATGCGTGGTCGGTTTTATTTGGAGACAACATGGCCTCACGTTCGCAAATCGTTCAACCCGAGGGTGCAGTTTAAGGAGGAGGTGATGGGGGTTCAGGGGTATCAGGGTGTAACCATACACAAAATTCAAAATGGATACCTTAGTAATGATTATGATGATGATAAAACGTTTCTGATGTGGAGCCAGAGATTTCCGTTTTCAATTCACAGTTTTGAAGTACAGTAATAATGACAAAAGTGTTTGTACAACCCTTAAAAGCGTAGAATGAGATAATGAGAGCTAATTATGGTGACGCTGTGGTGTAGTGGGGTAGTACTGTGCTTCCATGGTCAGGGTTCGATTCCCAGCTCAGGGTCTGTGTGCATGGAGTTTGCATGTTCTCCCCGTGCTTGGTGGGTTCCTCCGGGAACTCTGGTTTCTTCCCATTGTTCCAAAGACATGCAGATTAGGCTAATTAGCGTTCCCAAATTGCAGGAACCGGAGGACTGGCGCACGGCCCAGGTGGTACACCGCCTTGTCTCCTGGGATAGGTTCCACTACAAAGGAAATTTGTCTTTCAGAAATAAGAAATATATACATCATATAAGCGACCACTTTTCAGACAAAAATGGAAGCTGCTGCCAGGTTTTGCATACACAAAAGAAGCAGGTGCGACAGTCAGAAGTCCTCAGAAGAACTTTGTGCGGTACTGCAGGATGCTGAGTAAAACTAATTTCGCCAAATTGTGCCTAAGAACGCAGCGTCCGCAAAGCGATGTCAAACCAAATACTGATTGATTCCCGAAGACTTTTGCACAGCACTGTATTTCCACTTCAAAATTTTCCATTTGTGTTTGATGAATCAAATTTACCGTAGCAGGATTTTTGGTCGTCAAAATATTGCGGCAACATTAAATTGCCAACATTATGGACTTTGGGACACCGTTAATATGAAAAGGTTGATTTAAAATGACGTTGGACGTCAGCGCTGCCTCCAAGGCATTGGGATAACGGCAAACGACCAAAACACAATGTTGCTAATATATCTTAAAAACAAAAGAAGTGCTTTGAGTACAAGACACATACAGTAAATGCACATGCTGTGTGTGTGAAGCTGTTGTGTTTTCCAGTCTCCAGGATTTTTGAATTCTGTTATAAACTCATGGGAGCGCGGCTGTATCAGCGGTGAGACATTACAAAGCATAAATTCTGTTTATATAACTAATTATGTAAGTTGTCATTTCGAGGTTGTACAGTATGAGAAACATTGTTTTAGGGTCATTCATTCAACATTATTATAACGTCACCAATGTCATCATGTTGCAGGTGGTACTGTAAAGTACTATGCGAAAGTCTTGATCCCCCCCCCCCCCCATTTCTTCCCATTAAATTAAACTAAATGAATGATGTCGATCAAATTAAAGAAACAGGAACAAATATTGTACTGCGACAGGCTACGGAAAAAAAATATTTTTAAAAATCGGTTGTGTATGTAACAACCTCAGCAGCAACCTCATTTCCCCTCTCATCTGTTCCAACTACTCAGCATTCATACTTTTTTATGCTTGAATGATTCATAGGTCACCGTGTGGTTTAACAAACAAAAAACATTCATCTGAAACTGCTCAGGTACCAGGACTGAACTGGAAATGAGACACATAAGAAGACCTTCAGGAAGCCTGGAGAACTATTCCTCAAGACTGCAATAAAAATACAAGAAAGATATGGGGGGGGGGGGGATAGGGGTCAAGATTTTTGCACGGCACTGTATAAGACAACATTAGAGTTCATGCTGGGGTAGAACTTTGATCACCATGACAACTCCGACCAAATTATCGCTGTGTTTACTGTATCATTTTCGTAAACAGCTCCATGGAATGGAATTATTTTTGTACCATTTACTGTTTATTGCGTGAAGAGAGAAATCAGCGTATCAGTTTTATGTGTCTGTTTGGGCCATTTAGAGAGAAACGTGCTCAATAAAGCAGTTTGAAGCGAGATGTTTATGTCCATTTTTCCAGGGCTTTTTTTTTTAATGATTATTATTTTTCCTATTATTATTATATATATATTTTTTTTTTACTTAAGAGACAGATTTGAGTGCCATTTACTGGCTGGTAATTGTTTTGACCTGTTAATGTGGTACAGAATACAAATCCAAAACATGCACGCATTAGTCCATCAAAATAAAGCCTGTGTTTTTTTTTTTTTTCCACTGTTATAAATTTATTTTATAGAAAACTAGATTGATAATGTCTGATGCTGCAACAGTTTAGCAAATACAGATTAAAAAAAGAAAAATGACTGTCACTGATGGTTAATAAAGGATTCTTCATTCAGTGTGTTATTTTAGATTTAGCCGTACTGAAATAATAATGTATTGAAATAATCGATAAATTCTTTGCAATATAAAAATACTAAAATGACTTTAAATTACATTATATAACTAGCGGCGCGTCTGGAGTTTTTCCTTTCAGCAGCCACAACGTTTTGACAATTCCAGCTGTTTTTTTTTTTCCAGTCTTCTTTTTTAGAAGAACATCAGCAGAGTACAAAGAAACTAACATTCCTGTTTAGACCACACCCACTTCCTGTTTAAAAATGAATAGAAATAGACACATTATTTTTTAAGGTGCTATAAATATATAAAACTTCACCCGTATTACAAGCGATTGCATTTGATTTAATTTTTTGCACAGTTCGTCTCTTGAGGCATCATGGCCGCCTTTGCTCTGATCCTGTGTACCGGCTTTTTTTTTTTTTTTCCTCCAGGCCTGACTGTGTGCACACCAAATCCCTCAGATGTTGCCTTCTCAGCTCTCCGCGCTAACTCGAGTGTGCATAATCACAGTCTCGAACATGAATGCTGAATGAAGAGCACCTGTGCTAGCACTCCAATATGTTAGCATTAATTTAGCGCCTTTCTTCCCGAGATCGGCGGGCCGTAATTATCCGGCAGTTAGATCCCCGAATTAATTGTAGCGTGCTTTGCGGATTACATCTGAGCAGAATATCATAAACGGTTTTCAGTTCGGAACGTTGATTAGATCGTTATTATGGTCCTGGAACGAGGCGCGCTGAAGAGCCGCACACACTCCTGCCAGGGCTATTAGCGGTTTCAGAGCTGAAGTGTTTACCTCAGTGACTGGACGCTGTTATGTAACAGACAGCAAGGACATATCCTGCGAGCGCTTGTCCTCTGTGAGCCGGCCACGGGCTAAAGGATTCAGCAAGGCCTGTAATGAGGACGTCGTGTTACTGGAACATGACAACATGTCGCTCTGGATGCTCACAGTCCAGCAATTAAACCCGTTTGGGACGGTTAGTGGATTTGCTTGTGTAGGTGTTGATGATTTCAAACGATATTCTTTGACTAATAAATGCGACTGAGTTTTGATCATGTTTAAGCTTCAAACCTGTACTTCACTGGTTCTTCCACCATTTTGGAACTTAAGACCTCGATTTTGGGTTGGATTTTGGAAGAAATTAAGAGATAGACAGAAATGACTACGCAAGGAAAAAACCAGTAGCAGAACGTTTGTGAATCTGGAAAATAAGCCACAAAAAAACAAGAAGGAACTTTGACACTGAAGAAATTAAGACCGATCCATAATGCAACCTTACTCTTGCTTAAGCTCCGTAATAAAAAAAAAATAGCAAAAAGCTCGAATTTTGGGAATCTAGGAAGTAACAAAGGAGTAAACAAGAGGTCACTGGGGAACATGTGCTAGAGATTCTTCCAAATTACTTCCAGAATAATGTTGGGTTTGGGGGGAAAGATTAATAGGATAAAAATCAGACAAATGCAAAACCAAGGAATCAAGTAAAAATAGCAAGGAGAACTTTCTGGAACACGAGGAAATTCTGTAGTTTTTCTGCTCAAATCACATTAGGAACGTTTTGAAAGATGTTAATGAGACGAATATAAAAGCTATACTGACAAGTTCAGGAAAATAGGAAATGGAAACTTTGGAAATCCAGGAAATAAAAACAGCAAGAAACCAGGAAGTAACAAGAACCCATTATACAATTTACTTCCATAATTTGAATAAAGAATTTAATTAAATTCAAAGCAAGAACTTTCTGGGACTCCAGGAAATAAAGCATGAAGAAAATATTTCCCAATTGTAAAAGAAATATAAACAAGAAGCAAAGACAAAAATGAGGAAAACAAAAAGCAAGAAATGACGACTACTCCGACTCCTTCCTGTGAAACTTTGATTACTCCGACTCTGACGCTTTCCTGGCACTCTTTCCTCCACCTTCTGTCTCTGACTCCTCCCTCCACCTTCTTTCTCTGACTCCTCCCTCCACCTCTTTCCTCCACCTTCTGTCTCTGACTCCTCCCTCCACCTCTTTCCTCCACCTTCTGTCTCTGACTCCTCCCTCCACCTTCTGTCTCTGACTCCTCCCTCCACCTTCTTTCTCTGACTCCTCCCTCCACCTCTTTCCTCCACCTTCTGTCTCTGACTCCTCCCTCCACCTCTTTCCTCCACCTTCTGTCTCTGACTCCTCCCTCCACCTTCTGTCTCTGACTCCTCCCTCCACCTTCTTTCTCTGACTCCTCCCTCCACCTCTTTCCTCCACCTTCT
>JAQMYJ010000015.1:24733902-24755270 GCA_030014305.1 Clarias laeviceps | reverse complement strand
CTCTGACTCCTCCCTCCACCTTCTTTCCTCCACCTTCTGTCTCTGACTCCTCCCTCCACCTTCTTTCCTCCACCTTCATTCTCTGACTCCTCCCTCCACCTCTTTTCTCTGACTCCTCCCTCCACCTCTTTTCTCTGACTCCTCCTTCTGCTTACTTCCCCTGACTCCTTCCTGTGAATGCATCCATTTCTTCCTCTGACTCCTTTGCCCACCTCCCTCCTCCTCCTCCTCCTCCTTCTGACTCCTCCCTCTGAATCCTCCCTCCATCTCCTTTTCCAGAATCCTTTGTCCATCTCATTTCTCCGACTCGTTCCTCCGACTCCTCCATCCACCTCCTTTCTCCCCTTTTTTCCTCCATCTCCATAATTTTTGTTCATAATTTTTGTTAATTTTTTGAGACAGCCTAAAAAAGTAAAAGCTAAAAGTTTATCCTAAGAAACAAACAAAAAAAAAAACGATAATGTGAAACTGGAGCAGAGAACAAGGAAAATAAGACATTCTGAGAATTCAGAGAATAAACCTGGAAGGGAAATGGTGGACAGTGCATCGCTTAAAAAAAATAAAAAAAAAAAACTATGCACGGTCTTCACTGTAACACAATTTCAAACACCATTTGCAAACTGTTTTTTTTTTCCCCCAGAATAGAATTTACAAAGTGTTAGCAGGCAGCAGTGCAGCACTACATTTCCTGTCAGCTTCAGAGCGTAAGGATCATCGTTATCTGTCAGAGAGGAAATCACCTGCTCTCCCCCTCTCTCTCTCTCTCTCTCTCTCTCTGTCTCTCTCACTGTCTCTCTCTCTGTCTCTCAAACTGACAATCACTGCGGAGTCGTATCGGCTTTTGCGTTTGGGAATTTCACAGAGCAGCTTCCTGTACAGACGTGCCAACTGCGACAATTAAAAGATACACAAGACAACATGCAAGCGGCCTGAGCTCTGGGGTTTTCTCCTTAAGAGCGTAAACTGTGCTTAAATCTCAAAATGGTGGATTCTATTACAGCTAAGTGTTCGAATGCTGACAGAAGCCGGGACCCTGCAGAGCTACTATTTATGAGACTCGCTGCTCAAGTTGCTTTTAAATCTTACAGAGGATGTAGTGAGGGAGCGTTTCTGTAAAGACGGAAATATCTCAAGGTTAGCATGGGATTATCGCGCGGCCCTTTTATAGCAGCGTTGTCCTCACGGTGAAGCCGGTCGTACAGTTTGCGGCGTTGCATCATGGTTTAAAATTGCTACCGAGGGGCCATTAGGTAGTAGCCGGTCCTCGCAATGTCGGCCGTTCTCTTCGCTAATTTGTTTTCCCTCACGTTTCCTTGGCGACTCATTATTTTGACGATGCGTCGCAGCCAGGGTTCATGTCCAGGTTTTTTTTTTTTTACGAGGGCGTATTTTTGAGTTTGTGCTCCGGGTTTTTTTTATAAAGCGTTATAGTCCAGAGAACATAAAACCGGCCAGAAGGAAGCCTGATTAAATGCCTTTTTTATAGTTACTTTTATTGATCCTTAGGGGCGGTACAGTGTGAATCATTATGATGTATGAAAGTTTAAACATGAATCAGTCATTTAGATTTTTCAGCCATCCAAAATTATTCACAAATATCGGTATACATACAGTATGGGCGGAGCTGAAATACACACTTGTAATACACACAGATTGCAAGAAACTTTATATGGCGTCATTTTTATCTATACACTATCATAGCTGATGGTAAGTTTTTTTTTGGCTGCTGTTGTTTTTGCCTTTTTATTAGAACGAAAAGGAAATTATGGCATAAATTTATGGCTAAATAAAATTTAACTAATGAGTTACATAAAAATCCCCCATGTACATGAAATTTCTGTTGCCATTTTAAAATGGAGCTCTATGGGAATTGACTCCCTCCTGGAACTCTAGTGGTCATTCGGGGAACTGCATGTTTTGGCATTTCTGTGTTGGCCTGATTTATTTAAAAACCGTAGGTTTCCTTTTGGATCTTATTAGCTTGTTGTGATTTTGTTCTTCCCACACACACTTTTCTAACCATTGCTTACGTGCGGAAAACAATCAGTTGGAGTGTATTCAGTGCGGACTTCTCAGACAAGCAAATTCTTAGACGAGAACGCAATTCGGTCTTTGTACAGATCTGGACGTCTCCGTACTGTAGGTTCCAACTTTTTTTTTACAAAGTGCTACAAATCCACAAAACATGATGAGTCATTGGTAGTCGTATGGCGGTTGTGTTGTAGTGACTTGTAGCTTGTCAGCTTCTACGATATTTTATCATTTGTTGGTCCAAGACATGTACAAATTTATAAAATGTTAAATCTAGGTTCCAACATAATAGTAATAGTATATAAACTGAAAGAGTTATGTACATTGGGTTTTACATTTTGAGGTAAAGATGATGACATTCTAAGAAGATCAAGTCTGGTAGCCCAGGTGTCTGAGACATTAACCTTTTGTCTTTATGGACTTCCTGACCACTGGGTAGGGTCCCAAGGTAAATGTCAATGCTAATCTCAAGGCCAGGCGGTGCCTTTGTCTCTATGATAATGTGAAGGTCTGGGTGATACTGTCAGGCTGATTAGATTAGCACCTATGCATTTGAAAGGCACTGCTTTTATGCTGATGAGATCACGGCTGGGGAACTTCTGTTACCAGGCAGATTCCTGTGCTACACTATGCTTTGTTTAGATTGTTTCCAACTCTTTGTATCCCTCCCCCTTGAAAAGTATAAACTCTCAAGCTTGGATGACTACAGCGACGCACGGCAAGTTCTCATAAAGAGTAACTTCTGCTTAAAAGATATCCCAGCGTCTCCTGGTCTCTGATTCGACAAAGAGAAAAAGTTCCCACGAATTGCCTCTCGAAGTCAATTATAGGTTGTTAATTATATGGCTAAGAAAAAAAGAACCCATAGACCAAGAACAAGAAGTAAATATGAACCGTGAAAAGTTCTGACATTCTGGTGTGTCCAGATCTGACATTAACGTGGTGGAGCTCGAACACTAGTCTCTAGTCAGCGTCGCTCCGACTTCCCGTTTACGTCACGCCACAGTTAAGAAGCCGTTACACAAGGAGCCGGAAACATAACCGGCTTCCTGAACTCTTGCCGAAGTGCTGTGAATAATATTCAATCATCGTCTGGAGAAACGCTCACAGCGCCGCGAGATTACGAGGTGGAATTTCTGAGAAACTCTAATAAAATACGAGATTGATTTCGTCTCCTGCAAAAATGATTACCTGCTCCCCGGTCGTGTTCTCTGCTCCTCAACTGACTTCCATCAATCTTCTGCACTTTTACGACGAAGCCTTGTGTTGTTCCGATGATGTGAAGGAATTAAAGGTGCTTTTATGATGAGTTTATATCACAGCTGTGTTATATCCGGATATAAAAATTATATCATCGCGCTCATGATTATGAATTTAGACGAGATGTTTTGCATGAAGTGTTACACCTGGTTAAGGATGGGATGAGGGAGAATTCCGAGGAAACACTCCGCAGGTGCTGAACTATTGCTCAGGTGCGAATAAAACGTGCTCTTCTTCTACGATATCCATCTTTATCAGTCTTTCACATTGTTTTTTGTCGCATTTCTTCAGAGGAAACTAAGGTGTGCCCGAATTACAAAATACTAACAAGTCACAAGCACAACTGCAGAAAAACAAAAGACAAGAGAAAACACAAGGACATGAATTAAAAACGGGAAGGTGAGCTTCTGAACGGCTACAACGTTCAATTGGCTACACATCCAATCAGAGATGAGTTTAACATTCAACATGTCGTTCAGTGTAAATTCTGTGTTGTTATGTTTTTACTTTTTATGTTGTTTTCATCTTTTAGGTTGTGTTCTCCTTTTTGATCATGTGTTTTCTCTTTACATTTTAGGTTGTTTTCCATTTTTATTTTAAAAATAAAAACATGTGTTCTTACTTTTTCACATTGTATTTTCACTTTTTATATTGTTTTTTTGTTTCAAATTTTTATTTTGTGTTTTAATTTTTGCTGCTGTGTTTTTACATTTTATGTGGTGTTTAAATTTTTTATGTTGTAGTTTAAAAAAAAAGACTAAAATAATTCCGAGAAATGTTTGTCCAAGTATGGATGGGAATTTTAGTTTTTCTTTCTTTTTTTTTAAAGTAAAAATAAAGCGACAAATTTTTAGTGAATGTGGACCTGAAAAAAATAACAGCAATTTAAAAACTGATATTTAAATTTTTCTTTTTAAGATAGAAATAAAAATTTTATGTTTTCAAAAATATTGTTACAGTACATGTAAAGAAGGATTTTTTTTTTTAAGGAAACAAAAAAAAGTTGCACTTAAAAATATGGATTTTTTTTTGGGATATATTATTTGTGTGCACGTAAATGTTTTTTTGTTTTTTTTTTATATGTAAAAATAAAACGTAGATTAAAAACAGTTTTAGTGAAAGATATAAGGGAATGAAAGTATAAACGTATGAATGGGAGGATTAATGATATATTTCCCAAAAATATTTGTTCGCTTGTGGTTTTGAAATATTTCAAGCGGAGTCTTAAAAACTCTGTTTGTCTGTTTTTAAACTAAAAACTACTATTATAAATATGTTTGTGAGTTTGCATTTATAGTGCACAGAAACCGCAGTAACCGTGGCAACCAGGATAACGTACCACGATAACGGTAATAATGTTAGCAATTAACCGTGTTAACTCGAAGGGGAAAAAATGGTAAACATCTACGTGGATCGTCTCGGCGTCTCGACTGCAGTCTTGCATTTGTTGCACGTTGCTGCTTTAGGTTGCTGGTTGTGTTGCGGAGCTGCAACATCTGACAGGTGCGTGAGCGCTTAATTACTGCTGAGCTGCTTTCCACATCAAACCAGCTGTCTTCCAAACACAATGCAGGAAAGTAGTGTGTGTGTGTGTGTGTGTGTGTGTGTGAGTGTCAGAAAAGAACCACCTCCCGGTCTCATGCATAATTCACGAGAAGCTAAGGTGCGCTTTTAATCTTGGCGTTCGTCACAGATGTTTTCGCTGCATCACTCACTGCGTGATCAGCACATTTTAATGTACAGTTTGTGTGTGTGTGTGTGTGTGTGGGTGTGTGTGCGTGCACATGTGCTTGGGTTGTGCTTGGGATGTGCCACACCACATCGATGTCAGGACATCACTCTGCCCTTCCTGGTGTGTGTGTGTGTGTGTGTGTGCGCATAGCAAAATGCATTCCTGTATTCTGTAATTCATTACTGTAATTACATGCTCAGAATTACTGCAGTTACCCATTAATTAACCTTAAGTTATGATTTCGGCCGTTGTGTTTGGTCACAGAGGTGCGTTACAGTCTGATGTATTTCTTACTAATTACACGCCATTAATTACTGTAATTATGTAGCACGAATTATACTGTAATTACACCACAGTTAATAATTTTGCAGTTTTGTTAATTGTGACATACACTGCATATTACCAGGCTGTAAATTATTAACTTGAATTGTACGGTGCTTTAATTAAGTAGTAACTAACTATTTATAATCGTCTGTTACAAAGCAACATGTAATGCAATTATTTTAATAATTAGTACCAGACTGCTTTTACGTTCTTTCTTTGATTGGAGGGATAATTACAGGGTAGTCCGGAATTTCATTACATTATCAATTACAAATTAGCTGTTTATAATTTTTTGTTTAATAAATAATAATAATAAATGAATTAGTTATTGTAATTACATGTACTTCATACTGTAATTTTTATTTTTTTTGTAAAAGAAAAAGTTTTAAAATTTTAAAGTATTTAAGATTTCCTTAGAATATAGATTTGATTCTATAATGGATTACTATAGTGGAAGCAATATTACTAATTATTATTCTTGCTATTATTATTATTATTATTATTATTATGTATATAACCAATTTTCAGTTAAAATGTCAGTGCTGTATCCTTTCTATTTTATATATTTTGAATAGAATTTAGAAACATAAATAAATAATTAATTAATAGTTATAATTTTTCTGACGTCACGTAATTGTAATCGTTATAATAATTATAATACATGTGATTAACCTACAGTGTGTAAACATAGCACCATGTCACCTCCGACGCGAACACTGATCGTTATGTTAATCCGCAAGCCGAGCTGCTTTTATATAACACGGTCACTGTGTGTGTGTGTGTGTGTGTGTGTGTGTGTGAATAAAAGCTCATGTGATCCTTGACTGATCTCTCAGTGCAGACTGTGATTACGTTTGCGTTTCCTCCAAACAGTTAATTGCTCTCCCGTGCCGTGAGTCACGTCGGCGCGTGTACGCGGCCCGCTGTCCCGCTTCCTCACTTTACTCCACCGACCTCAGACGCCGTGTGATCAGAGCCCCGAGATGACGTCTGACATACAGAAGCTCCGTCTGAAAACAGAGCTCACACTCGCCTCCCCGATGTCTCTGAACACTAATAAAGAACGTTGGATTCTGATTGGTCAGGAGGCATTGATTCATTTTAATCTAACACCAGGTTTCTATTACTGCACTCTGGTTTCTATGGTAACAGCTCATTCACAGGGAAGATCACTTGTAATCGTTAGTACGGGGAGTTTTTTCCTAAAGGCGATGATTATGTAACATGTACCATTAATGGAAGGAGTCTCCAGTGTCAGTGCTTTGTAACGTTGTATATAAAACTGTTTGAGGTCATTTTAAGCTCTTTGAACTGGAGGAGTTCCTGGACGATCTGTGATTCCACTATAAATTAATAAGAAATATCATGATAAGGACAAGCTGTAACAGCTGCTGTAGTATAAGTGGAATAAATGACTCCAGGATGTGATCGTATAGAAGAATTCAATCACTTTGTTGATGAGTTTCTTGTCATTAAGTAAATAAAACCCCGATGCTTCGCACTCAGTTTTTAATTACCCAGAATTCAATGCATGCCATTACAAACAGAACAATTAAATGGTTAATCTGAGCAAACATAATGCTTTTTCTTAATACTCCCGAACAAAAGCAAGCACAAATTGAGTTTGCTGCTCAAGTTTTCTAGATAAAACTCCTCGCACACCGAGCGAGCGAGCGAGAAAGCCAATATCTCTATAACGCTCACGCTCTTTTGTGCGACGCAGGATAGACATCTCGCAATATTTGCATCGCTAATAGCACTTAATCCTTCCCAAATCACTTACAGAGCAACTTTCACGTTATTCTAATTAAAATGTCAGTCGAATCTTTCAGTCACTCTTGTGAGACAATGGGGGGGTTGACGAGGGGAGGGGGGACCAGTCCTTCATACCTGAGGGGTTTTATCGTTTAGTGTCAGCGCTGCGTTTAAATCTTTCCTTTCCTGAAGCCGCGGAAGGATAAGGCGTAGAGCGGAGAAGAAGTAATCGCGCTTCACTTTTTATCCGCCATCTATCGAAAGAATACAGCAGCTAATGTAAAGTCGTTCTGAGATATTTTGTTAATGTTAAAGAAATCGACCCAGATGATTGTAATAATTTGAATGAATTGCTTGGAAAGGCTACTAAAGTTCCGGAGTAATCCCGAGTCTGAATACGAGGTAAGTATTAACATAGCCTTTAAAGTTTTTCGGACATCTCTGAATAATAATTGAAGAATAATTTCTACATATGATTTCGATCAGAATGAAAATAATTGGGGTTTCCTCCTGGTGTTCCGGTTTCCTCCCACAGTCCAAAGACATGTAGATTAGGCTAATTGGCCTAATTCCCAAATTGCCCGTAGTGTGTGAATGAGTTCTTCATTATTCCCCTTTGCACTGAAAACCAAAATTATAATTGTTAGCAAAAAAATAAATAAATTCACCAAAGCTCACGTTTAATTTCATGAAATTGTAGTAATGGCTTATGACAACCATCGTTTGGCTTTTACAAAATAGAAACTGAATTAATGCTGATCCAGATTTTAGCATGTTAGTTTTCGATGCAGAATCGATAAAAAAAAAATTAACAAAAATCTACAATTTCCTTAAAATAAATACACCAAAGTTAGTGGAGAAAACACAAACCTCTGTCATTTTCTGCACATACTCACATTTTGCCAGAGTATAGCTTCTTCTTTTGTGCTTATGTACAGTTGCAATACCGCCACCTACTGGATTGGAGTCTGGAGCAAAAGATTAGCAGGAAAAATACAACAGATTATAGACGTGAAATTGAATCAATCAACAACACAGGTTACCAGAATTTCAGTGTTTATTAAGATTCTTTCAGTAGTCCACAGAATATCTCAAAACTTGTAAGAAATGCAGCAGCTTGAGACAAACAGACAGTAATCACTAGTACTATAGAATCAATTTGTATAGAAAATTGAGAGCTACGAAAATAGACCTATGATTCCCAGCTCGATTATTTACACAGGAATAATTAATCATACTCAGACTCGGCTTACTGAGATGTTTGCTCTGCAATGCACATAGTTTGCAGTTAGATGCGAGTGTATTTTAGCATCCTGTACGACTCCCCCACACTTCTGTCTGCTTTTCTTTTATAAATGATCCCCTTGAAATTTCCTCTCCCTCGCCTGCTCTGTGATTCAGGCCTCTGCAGACTCTCCTCTCCTGTATTTCTCTTTCCAAGAGAGAGAGAGAGAGAGAAATGGATGGGCCACAAGCTGAGATGTGTTTAATGCGCCAGAGGGACTCTGCATTACCGCGGCTCGCTTCAGAAACAAGGCCACCGAGCTCCCGTCGGCTCTTCCGCGGAGGTTAACAAGATGGGCCGTGCCCTGAAGCTGAGCGATGGTCGGCGTGATTGGTTTCATCGCGAGTCTGAGCGAGATCACCTTTCCGAGATGAGCCTCATGTTACCTAACAGATGCACAGCTGTTGCTGAAGTGTGAAATCCAGCAGTCAGGAGTGCCCATTAGCGAGCGGTTTTATGAGGTTTAGCTTTCATCTGTTGGATAGGCGATTATTGTTTTCACTGCGGCGAGCTGAAGAAAGGGATTGGAGATTAGGCACAGACTTCAGGCTGAGTGATTAAAAAATTCCTGGAATGTTTTGTCTGACTGTCGTCATCAGTTTGAGCACCATAAAGATTGTTCAGTTGCGGCTAGCGGTTATCATTTACACCGCGTTCACACATTATTCATTCAAATTCAGCTCTTGGCTACAAATTTCTGTTGCATCATCTGACATTCAACTTTACTTGAATTTTTAACTGTTTTTAACCGTAACAATTGAACAAGTGAACTTGTTTCACAACACCACCCTGTGCTTGTGTTTATTTTGGCCGCTTCCCTTTCAATGATCTGTTGGCCTATTGTGTTCACCCATAGACCTTTTGCAGTCACGTGACTACCATGACGTCAGTACCGTTAACCGACATTAGGCTGTATGTATTGTTTTTGATGATAATTTGAGGAGAAAACAAGTTTGAGTTGTATTTCAGAGCCAAAAAAATAACAGAAAGACCTTATACCTAAAGATTACCTACGATCTACTGGATCATCTGACATTTTGTCATCCAGATTTAAGAATAACCTTTGTAGCGTGATGGACTTGTTTAAAATAGCAACAAGATGAAGAAGGTAATAAGGATTTTAATTTGCAAAGGTTTGATTTGTTTTGATAACCTGATTACCTCGGATGCTGTACAAATATGTGATTCCTCTTGGATTTGGTGGCATTTGCTAGTGCTAGCGTTAGCATTAATTCATTCAATGCTTCTGTTGCAAGCAAATGAAACAATGCTGTGGAACACGCTGTGCTTTATATACTGATGTGCAGGTAACGTTAACTTGGACTGACTGATTTCAAGATTTCTAATTAATAGCCAAATGGCCAATAAGTCAAAGTCAACTTTATTGTCAATTCTGCTACATGTACAGTGCATACATATAGAGAATTTAAATTACGTTTCTCTCAATCCCAAAAAAGGGATAGTTAACATCACAGAAGGCCGATATGGTGCAAAGTGGAACAGTGCAATAAGTGTAGTGCAAACGAGCTTATTTTAGTTTGTTTGACATAAGTTTACGGTTCTATAATTGCTGGGCCGAGGTACTGAACAGTCCAATGCTGCACCATTAACAGGTGCTGGTGAGTGAAATGGGGGAGACAGTGTTTTGTAAATTGCAAGCAAACTTGTTCTGCTGCATGACTAGCCGTTCAAAGCACTTCATAATGATAAGGAGTAAGTGCAACTGGCCTGAAGTCATTAAAACAGGAGGGAGATGTTTTCTTTGGTACTGGGATTATGGTGGTAGTTTTGAAGCATTTGGGGATAACAGCCTGACTCAGAGAGATGTTAAAAATGTCCGTAAAGACATCAGTGAGTTCCCCTGCACAGTCTCTCAGTACGCGGCCAGGAATGTTGTCAGGACCCGGGGCCTTGCTTACGTTGATACTGCGGAAGGATCTCCTCACGCTGCCTGGGGAAAGCGTCATTACCTGGTTGCCGGGAGGAAGTGGGCGTTTCTGTGCTGTGGTGCTGTTGTGTGTATCAAAACGGGCGAAGAATGCATTCAGTTTATATCTGCGGTGGGGGCTTATAATCAATGATGGTCTGTATCCCGTGCCACAGTCTCCGTGTGTCTCTGCTGTCACTGAAGCTATGGGCTACTCTCTTGGAGTACTGTCTCTTTGCCTGCTTAATGCCATGAGTCAGGTTGGCCCTAGCTGTCTTCAGGGCCACCACATCTCCAGATTTGAAGGCAGCATTCCGCACCTTCCGTAGTCTGTAGACCTCCCCTGTTAGCCACGGTTTCTGGTTTGCCCGTATAGTGATGGTCTTTGTCATCGTTACATCATCAATGCACTTGTTGATGTAGGCAGTGACCGTGGCAGCCTGCTTAAATACATCCTGTCTGTATACAGGCATTAGCATGACAGTAATGTGGTCTGAGGCACCGAGGTGGGGAAGGGGTACGGCCTTGTAAGCTCCTCTCTGAGTAGTGTAAACAAGGTCCAGTGGATTGTTTCCTCGTGTGGGAAAGTCTATGTGCTGTTGTATTTCTGGAAACACACTTTTGTCTGCATGATTAAAGTCCCCAGCCAAGATGAGAAAAGCATCTGGGTGAGCTGTCTGCTGCTCACTGATGAGTTGTTACAGTTACACTCCTGTTGTTATTGGAGCTGGGGGGTACATATATAGCATAAAATGGCTGAATATTCCCGCGGTAGATAGACCGGTCGACACTTCATGATCATAACCTCCACTAGGGAAGAGCAGTACTTACAGACCACAACTGCGTCACGACACCACGCATCACTGATGTAAACACAAAGTCCACCGCCACGAGTTTTACCGCTCTCAGCGAGAGCTCTGTCCGCTTGGTAAAATATTAGCTGGTCGAGCTGAACGACGCTATCCGGAATGCTATTGCTGAGCCAAATACAAAAACACAACAGTCTCTTATAGTCCTTTGGGTTGTGCATAAAGTTGAATGTGATCCAGTTTATTGTCCAAAGAGCGTACGTTTGCCAGTACGATGGTAGGAATAGCCGGCTTGTGTGGGTTAGCCGCTAGCCTAGCCCGGATAACTCTGCGCTTCCCCCTCTTCTGCTTCCTCTAACTCCGCCTGTGGCGCCTCCACTCTGGGCGGGGTGCTGGAGTGGGGGTCGGTGCTGGTGAAGGCCTCCAGAGCAGACCGATGTCCCGCAGCTCTTCCACGTTCGCTGAGTTTAACTTTAAAACTGTGGCTCTGCCGATATCTAACAGGAACTCACGACTGTAGGTGCGCTTTAAGACAGATGGATGTGTTGAAGACATACAAAACACTGCGACTTACAAGACATAAAACAAGAAAACAGTTGTGTGGGGAGAGAGAGAAGCCACAGCATGTACTGTACACACGCCATCTTGGATCTTTTTAAAATACTACCAAGTAGAATAAAATGAAAAGCTAGTGCGCTATGTACAATCCCTTGTTCAGGTCTATACCTTTACCTACAATATATGTCTCAATCTGCCCTTGCTTTGTTACCCTGTGTTCACCTGCTTTTCACCTGCAATTTTTATTGCTAAACTTTATTTTCTTAGTTTGTGTTTCTCCTTGTTTTGACCCATATCTTTAAGTTTTCTCTTTAAATATAGCTAAGTTTGCATTAACTCACTCTGTACTCGGTTACGATTTCTAGATTACCTTTAAATTTAAATCACATTGAAAATCACATATGGACTTGTTTCCCGCTTCCTTTGCAGCTATAAAATAAGCTAGCTAGCATTTGGAGCTACGATTTGAGTAGCTTTGTTAACGAACTAGCAGCCCCATGAGAACAAGCTGATTTGTTTTAAGAATCAGATTTCAAGAAGTCAGCTTTGTGATTAGTCACAAAAGTTTTCCACGTTACGTGTTTGATTTATATCCTACGTTAGGATATAGGATATTAGCTACGCTTTTAGCTGGGAATTTCAGGACCTTTCACTGTGGTTCCTTTAGTGTTTGTGTTTCTTTCGGTTCCTGTTCTACTCCAGTCTCTACATTTGTCCTGTAATTTGGTTGTTGCGCCATTATGTTCAGCTGTCTTGTGTTCGGTTTGTCTTCACATGTGTTGTGATCTTTTGCCGGTTGTAAATGTTTTGTGTTACACAATGTCCCCGCTTTGTCGATCACGATTCGTTATTTTTAAATAGACGTGGACTTCTCAGCTGAGGTTGAATTGACGGTCGGAGCGTTTTCGCGACACCAGATCACACCCGAACAGATTGCGCTTTTGTTTTGTTTCGTGTCTTCCTGCCGATCGCAACAGCACGGCTCGTACAGTACGCAGTTTATAAACAGAAAGAGACTTCCTGTCCACCGAGGCTCTGAGCAAACGTGTGGATCTGATCATTTAAGAGCCGCCGTGTACCTCAAACCCTCTCGTTCCCTTCCCTAATCTTTCCTCCCTTTGTTCTCTCAGGCTTGTCGCGTTCTCCTGCATCCTCCCCACACTAGCTGTCGCAGTAGCTTGAAACGGCGCTCGTGTCGCACCGAGAGATTCGATTTGCGCAGGAACAAAAAGATCGAGAGTGTTTATCTAAAATCCATTTGTGATGTTGCTCTAAATCTTCACCGTGTGAAGGCACAAGAACGATGCTTTCCAGAAGGGGACCATTATTACATCGTCACGCAGAATTCACGCTCTGTCACGGAAGCTGTCGAGATCAGATGGAAACATCTCCGGGAAACTAACGCTTTACGTCTTGAGGAAATGTTCCAGTCTGTGTGTAGTTTATTGAGCGCTGGTTCTTCTCATTCTCATGGAAAGGACAAACTCGGAATTAATTCAGTTCAATTCGACTTTATTTATATGGCACTTTAAACAGTGGACATTGTAGCAAAGCAGCGTTACAGGATCAAAAGAAAAATAGGGGAATCAGTATGAAATGTGTGAGAAAATATGCATTTATTAATAATTTATGTACTTTTTTAGACTTTGTATTTAAAAGGTAGATTATGCGAAACGTTTAAACATTCACTGAGTCTACAGATAAAAACATGAGAGGGAAAAAAATCAATCCCTGCTTTTTGTCCTTTTTCCATTTTTCAATTGACTAAGCCAGTTACATTTTCCTCCTAATGTGACATCATACAAGAAGAGCTCCTCCCCCAGCTTTGCTGTTCTCTGCAGGGCGTGGCTCGGCAGTAGAGCAGTAGAACACACACTGGAACTGTGTGTTCAGACAAGGGTGGAACTCTGAGAGATTAATAATAATATGCAATGTACTGCTGAGAAAACAAGACTAAACATGGATTCCCGCTTTATACGCCTGTGGCCTGACGTCAATTAAATTTTATTTGTATAGCGCTTTTAACAAATGATATTGTCGCAAAGCAGCTTTACAAGAATTATTTAAGTTTGTATTAAATGTTAATGTTTATGAATCAAAATGATAAGGCTGTGACCTGCTCTACAGATGTCCTGAAAAATTTTGGGACACTTGTGGACGTTTCTGTTTGCCTCCTTTTTTTCTTTTTTCTTTTTTTTACAGAAAGCGCTTCTGGCACTCAGGGCTAATTTTATCCCCCCTTACCCTGGAGCTCTTGTTGCTCTCAAACACACGTCTTCTGTGTTTTGCCCAGGAGGGTAAAAACAACAAAAAAACCTCTGTCACTGAAAATCCATCTCCACTTAACGCCTCCTGGCAATCTAATGTGTGTGTGTGTGTGTGTGTGTGTGTGTATGAAAGAGAGAGAGAGAGAGAGAGAGAAAAGCAGGGTTTAAAATCACTAGAAACAAAAAAAACAGCAAATTGATTTTCTATAGAATTTGACATTGATGCGTGACGTAATCACGCTGCATCAGTGCTGTAATAAAATCAGCTACATCATCCTAAGGACACGATACTGTTTACCATAATAATGCAAAAAGTTTAAGTCAGCAGAGCCGTGTTTATATTTTGCTCTAACGACCGACTTTCAAACTCTAATCTGCACTTTAACTTCCAAGGTGAAATCTATAAATATTCAGGATGATTATATTTCTAAACCATGACCCACGATATCTACCGGCGAACTCATCTGCATAAAAAAAGCCACGCGTCCTGGACTTTCTGGACGCAAGCTCTTTGACACTAGAGGACAGATGGTTCATGGATCCTTCAGTCTTTCCACACTCCCCTGATGAGAATGTTTAATATTTTGTTGACCTCCAAATGAAGGGATGAGCAATGGGACAGCTTGAGAAGCTTCCTGCCAAATTCTTTTTAAAAAAGAATAAAGTACACAGATGAAAGCCATCACTCTCTTTTCTCAGTTTTTTTCCCCCCGTCCTTTTGTGTGGATGAATATCAAGAGATCGACGTCTTGAAATAAAAAAAAAAAAAGGAACAAAATGAAGCAGGAAGACTTTGTCTACAACCTTGAAAGTTGGACACATCTGACAAACCGACAAAAACCTCTTTACGGTTACGGTCAAGGCTCGGGTTAGCATCTGCGGAGACGGCTTGTTTTTGATAAACCTACCTCGATATGAATTCGAGAGGCTTTGAGATATTTTGATGTTGTTGTTTTTTTGGAAAGATTTGTGAGATCAGATAGAAACCAGCTGTAATTTGATTACATAACTGTACGGTACTGAAGTCAGGGCGGCTAAGCCCTGGAATGATTTTTGGTCATGAGGTTAACAGTTTATTTCGTCAAAAATAAAGGTCATATTGTTCTAAAGGTGCTCATAAAACATTCAGTTTAACTAAAAACTATTAAATCAGACATCTTTCCAATAATGTCAGCAGAAGAGAAGTAAATTTTGTAGCTACCTGGTCCGAGAACTTGCAGCCATCTTGGCTGTTCAGCTAACTGTCATGTCAACAAAGTAACCAGGGACATATCTAGCTAGTTAGCTAGCGTGACTAATTAGTTTACAGCGGTACCTCGGCATACAAATTTAAACCACTCCGGAGGCGAGATCTTTTGCATTCCAGCCACCCAAAGATATTACCAATATTACCAAATTCTATAACACTTTACCAAACTACTGTATATATCAAATTACCAAACAGTATAATCATATTTTTGCTAATGAAAACAATCAAAACATTTAGAAAAGTCATGTAAATGAATTAAATATGAAATATATGAAATAAATAGACATTAAACCTCACTTGACCTTAATTTGTGATTCCTCTTGACACCAGCTGGTTTAAAAATCAAACTGAAAGCGGCTCCTTTTTCTTTTTGCTACCGTTCTTGCTAACATTCTTGGCACGCATGGTGCTGTGTCTTCACTAAATCTTACACAAAATGCAAAAAAACTAAAACAAAGAAATTGTAAACTCGCTTCGCTTGACTTTCCACTGACGCAAAAAGTTTTGAACGGCCCCCAGACGTACACGCAACTTATGCACATGGACAATGTAGGTGCAAAGCCAGCATTCGGTTCGTTCGTTTGTTCGTATGCTGAGGCAAATTTCTTGCAAACTTTCCAGTCTTAAGGTGAAAATTTCTTAAAGTGAGGCGTTTGTAAGCTGAGGTAACACTGTAGCTAGATGGCCAGGTCAGGTTTTTACTGAGGATTTGCGCACAGTGAATAGCTAGCTAAACCTTTTTGAAGATAACAAATGAGTTTTTAGCATCTCAGTACCACAGTGTCATCCAGTTTGTCATTGTAAAACATTTCATCTTGAACGGAACAAACAACACTAGTCACATGGCATATATGCTTATGGATTTAAGCTAGCTTAGCCAAATTCTATCTTAGCCAAATAGCATGTACTGTCTTTTATTGCTAAAACTATATTATTAATGCTAGGGTAATCACATCTTTTTGTTTATTTATTTTTTTTGTTTATCGTTATTTTCAGATTTTGACCCATTTATTCGGGTTTATGAACAGGGTGGTTTTAATTAAAGTTTTGCAACCTGGTTAGCATTTGGAGTTTGGAGATCACAGAAAACAGCATTTAATTATTAGCAGATTATATACTATAGACATGACGTGTTTCTTTTTCTAGTTGTTAAGAGATATCAGCGTTTACTCTTATGTTTAATGGTTAGCACCATAATATGAACGCTTCTGTTTAGTTTAGCTAATGTTTGTGTAGCATCTTGGATTTAGCACAATATAAAAATTTGTAGCCATCGCCATAAATTAGCTTAACAATGTCACCTGCTATTTTGTGTATTCTTGATTAAAATTGTATAAATATAACGTTCCATCGCTGCATTGTGGCTATTACAGACAATCTGCGCTTTGCACAGTAGCCATTTAAACCTAAAAGGTGGAAATGAACAGGATGATAGACATGAGATGGCTCTCGCATATAAATATTGTTTTATTACTTCTTCTTTCGGATATATGTGTGGTTGGTGCAATAGCGCCACCTCCTGGACTGGAGAGTGGAGCATAAGACTGGCAGGAAATAAAGATCATTGGTTTGGACGAGAAGTGTCATTTAAACAATCACAGTTTCAGTTATCTAATCTATTAGATACGTTTAATTGATATTTTAAAACCTGTGCTTGAGTCAAATCAAACAAATAAACATTAGTATTGTTAAATCAAATAAAAATAAAACACAATGCCCTGAAATCAAAAGGAATCCGCAGTCTACCATCGATTCACTGCTCTGTTACTAACCCCTTTAAATAAAGACCAGGTTGTTGATTTCTTCTGAGTTTATTAATATTGGCAACCTGACATGAAGTAGCGTTTTTTGTTTGTTTGTTTCGAAGGTTTCTAATTTTCCAAGCTGTCAAGATGGGTGTTTTTCAATCCTGGTCCTTAGGGACCCTGCTTTGGTCTCCGCAATCATTGGTTTGTTGCTTCAGTGTTGTCCTGTACCTCTCATTTAAACCCTTGGTGTGGAAGTGTTGCTGTTTTATATCCTGAGCTGTGATTTCCCCCAATGGTTTCCTGTTTATTGTCTGGTTTGGGCCAGTTTATGATTATGAATAGCTTCCTTTTACCATCTTCCATCTGTGTATTGACCCCGGCTCGCTATGATATATGGATCGCCTTCCTAAACACCAAGGTAATTATGTGCACTTAGTGTATCCAACTGAACCACAGCTCGGCTTCTTTACACTGTGCCAAGGTGTAAACTCTCCATCTAACCATAAATCTATAGCTGGTGAACTAAAAATATAAATATGAAGGTAGAGGTGGTCTGACTAAAACCTCTGCGTAAGAATGAGAGTTTAAAATGTTTAGAATGTTTTCTCATAACTAACACTGTGTAAAATGAACCTAGATTAAAAAAATGTGCCATCACCAGCCAATCAGAAACACGATAAGCAGGAAGTAACTGCGAGAACTGATCCAGACTATTTCCAAAAATTCAAAAGTCGAAATGATCCATTTCTTGTATTTGTACATTCTGCATGTTTTTCTGCTCATGGATTAACGAGACATTAACGAGGCATCCTAGTAGAAAGCCTCATGTAGGATGAGTGTGATAATATAGTTGTAACAATGTTGCGACCACCAGGACGACGTTGTTTTCGAAATGTTTTAGAATGACTTTGATAAAATGAAGTTCAGATATAGTTGAATGAACGACCCAAACACAACGTGGCAACCTCAAAACAACAAAATTGTAACGTTTATTTGGAGAGTTGATGACATCCATTTGCACGACGTCCGAGCACATCGTTTGGTTTGTTACCCTTTTGGCTGCATTACAATTTAATATTTCTATAAATTACTGTCGTCCAATTTTTTTTAACCAGCCAAAAAATTTATACTCACCTCAACAGTTATTATCTATGCCCTCTTTTTAATCCTCGATGTGAATTATATATATGTAGTATTATGTTTCCTCTAAAGATGACAGTAGTCGCTCCATCATTAATGCTGTCATGTGATCGTCAGAAGAGAGGCATATATTTTTCATGTTGATATAATGTGTATCATTTTTTTTGTCTGACTCATATAAAGGCTCATATTCCAGTGAAAGAAACTTTTAACGCTTCAGCATACCAAGACATTTCGGACAATTTAATTCTCCCAGCTTTGTGGGAACAGTTTGGGGACGACCCCCTCCTGTTCCAACATGACTCTGCACCAGTGCACAAAGCAAGGTCCATAAAGACATGGATGAGCGAGTTTGGTGTGGAAGAACCTGACTGACCTGCACTCGATAGAACACCTTTGATATGAATTAGGGCGGAGACTGTGAGCCAGGCCTTGTTCTGACGTCAAATCATCAAAGTCCATCTAACTTTAAAGAACGATCTAAAACCAGCAGTGTCCCAACATCCGGTTTGACGTCACCACAACGCTTTGACAAGCAGTAAATCCTGCTGTTCGGGAGATGTTATGTTGTATCTTGACTCTGTGGTTAAACCATGCTACTTGGTGCAGTTATTATTATATTAGCGCAGAAATTTAAACACAGCAGGCGTTTAGTATGAAAAACACTTCCGTAGATCTTATATCTTAGAGCTATAAGTGCTACTGAGACTGAAACTGTTTTTAGCATTAACAAGAGGAAGTTCTGATACTCTGGATTCAGTACTTGATTAGCAATGCTAATGCAATAGAAAACGAGCGGGGAAAAAAAGAAACCTACTGGCGCAGATTGTTCCAGCCTGATTTGTATTCTCGTGCACTAATTTCTCCCTTCCTTGCTTCATTCATTCATTTGCTCATTCGTTTTTTGCAGGGAAGAAAGTGCTGTAGTTTAATGGCTAACCCAGCAGGGCGATCCAGACTAATACAATAGCCCATTAATGATATGTATTTTTGGCTCATACACGAGGACGCGCCGAGTTTCTTATACGGGTTTAGCATTTCTATGTTGCAGATCCCCCCTGGAGAAGGGAAAGAAGGTACAGGAAGTGCTTAACATATTATTAGCGCAAACAGTAATGTTTATGGGATTACAGTGGTTCTCTGATGATGTATAAAATATCCGATTGCGTCTGTGGCGTAGCTGACTCACTGTTGTGTTTTCCGTCTAATAGGCGGCAATAGTACACGGACGAGAGCGCTGACTCATGGGCCAGTTCAAATCTAACACTCAAGCTTTGGTAACAATTAGCGAGGAATAAAAGCTATTTATTTTGAGAATGCTGCTTTTTGTTTGTTGGCTGTAGATCATAAATGGTGTGTATGAAGATTTGCAGACCGAACGTCATACCCGCTGGATGTAGATCAACGTAACAGGCTCTCAAAGATGTTTCTCATCATTCATTATTTTCTTCCAAACCCGAGTGAGATCAGGGTGTGTTTCATCTCATGTAAGGATCTGAGAACGGAACCACAACTGGTTCTACCTCCTCATGTTTGAAGAGGATGAAGGACAGAATACATATTTAAAGGTCCCGTGTAACACTGTGTAAGTTTACAATGCGCCCATAAAATGTGTGTGTGTGTGTGTGTGTGTGAAATATCCCTCAGATAAAGCACTTTTTCATGCCTCACTCCTTTTCCAAACGCACCATTTCAGTGTCTATGTAAATGAGCTACTCGTGAGCCACGCCCCTTTTGAGATCAGGGGATCTTCATGGAGCTGAGCAACAATCCAGGGGAGGGAGCTTTTCTTATATGAGGTCACAATAGGGGGAAATTCTAATTAGCTTTTTTCTTTAGCTTTTTTCTGCCCTGTCTAATGGAAAAAATTAAATAAGGACAACAATCTGGGAACTTGGACAAGCTTAGACATCACTTCCACTATGGACAGCTTTATTAGATGAAGTGGATATTAAAATGTCCACACACTCCTATTAAAGCTGGCAAGTTTAACAGGGGTGTGTGGAGATTTTAGATCCAGGTCATACTCAGATTTTGTTCTGCAGCGTGTCCTCGTGAACCTTCCCCTTGAATCGTGAAATTGGATCACGGCCAGGAAGGCAACCGTGTGGAACTGTGGTGACTTGTTCTTTTTGAAATTGATCGAAACGCCATATAAGGGGGACAAATTAGTGGGAGTGATGAGGAGGGCTGCATGCTTTATGCTATGCCCTGGAGAAAGGCACGTTCTGTTTTAGCAGAGAGCGCTAATGAGAAATGCGCCGCAATAACGCAGAGACGAGATCCCGTGTATTCAGTAGGTTAATGTTAGGTGCCAAAAAAAAAAAGCTAATAAAATAGCCAAAATAGACTGTTCGACTTCACCGGATTCAGCATTAGTGTAAATGTTATTCTTCCTGGAAGAAGCCTCATTAAAGCATGTAGACCATGCAAGACTGCCAGAGCTTTCCCTCTTAGTGCTCTCTTGGGATTTTCTTGGCGATCATAATGAAATACATCGGATGACATGGCTGGGATTCATAACGGAGGAAATTGATGATATGTAAATGTAATTTGTGTAGAAATGGATTAGTGTTGTACACGTATACATGCACACACACACAAACTTACTGTGTATAGGCAATCTATAATGTTTAGAAATTCTGTGTGTCATCTGTGACTTATTCCATATATAAGTCTCCAGTGTCAGTGCGGTGAAAGAGGCATTATTTTTTTTTGTATAGGAAATGCTAAAATGCTTTATGTTTTCTCAATAACATGACAATTTTTTTTTGGCTTTATTAACCTCAATAGAGACAGAAATGAGGAGAAGCTGGTAATTGGGTGACTCTTAATAGCTGAGAGCAGGAAGCATGTTTTCAGGATGCTTAACATCATACAATGTACACCACAATACAAAAGATGCAAGGCAACTATATATATATATATATATATATATATATATATATATATGTATGTATATACAATTACAATCATGGCCAAAATTGTTGGAACCCCTGAAATCTTTCCAGAAAATCAAGTATTTCTCACAGAAAAGTACTACATTAACACGTTTTGCTATACACATGTTTATTCCCTTTGTGTGTGTTGGAACAAAACAAAAAAAAAGGGAGGAAAAAAGCAAATTTGACATAATGTCACACAAAACTCCAAAAAACAATAACTTTATTCTTTCATGAGTTATTTACAAGATTATTAATTAAGTTATAAAATGTTATAAATAAGTCATAAAATGTGTTCAATGTGCTGCCCATTGTGTTGGATTGTCAATGCAACCCTCTTC
>JAQMYJ010000015.1:24717013-24727324 GCA_030014305.1 Clarias laeviceps | reverse complement strand
ATTTGTATTGTGGTGTATTGTGTATTTTGGTGTAGTGGTGTATTTTTGTGTAGTGGTGTATTTTGGCCTAATGTGTATTTTGGTGTAGTGGTATATTGTGGTGTAGTGGTGTATTTTGGTGTAGTGGTGTATTTTGGCCTAATGTGTATTTTGGTGTAGTGGTATATTGTTGTGTAGTGGTGTATTTTGGTGTAGTGGTGTTTTTTGGCCTAATGTGTATTGTGGTATATTGTGTTGTAGTGTGTATTTTGGTGTAGTGGTGTAGTGGTGGATTGTGTTGTAGTGTGTATTTTGGTGTAGTGGTGTATTTTGATGTACTAGTGTGTATCATTTGGGTGTACTGGTATAAATTTTAACTCTGTGATGACCTAATGTAAAAATGTCAGAGTTTTATAGAAATAATCAATCACTTAAAAACACACAAGCCTGTGGTGAAAATGAAAGTGTATTGATGGTCAATATCGTTTCGTTAATAAAAATTGAACTGGTTGGCAGTAAAACACCCCAGGACATGGTGTTATTGGACAGTAATCGACTTTGAGGTGGAAACAGGAAATTAGTTTCATTGCACCGTCTCATTGTTGATTATCGTTCTGTAGCCACACAGGACGGGGTATTTAATTCCTTGTGCAACCATATCATTCAGTTGTGAGTAAACACCACGACACTGGCCTAATGGAAAGGTTGAAAGCGTACGTTTGTGTTTTCAAACACAGTCCCGATGTTCTCGAGATGAACAAAACAGCCGAATTGCGGCTGCATAAGAAGCAAAGTGATGGTGGATCGCTGCTTTGAAAAGCAGTTGATGCTTTTACAGAAAGCTAATTTACGACTAAAGAGAGCCACTTGCCAAAGGTATTTTTTTTTTTTTTTTTTTGTCAAAGGTAATTTTTTTTCCCTTCACTCAGCGAGATGATAAAAAGCCTGCTTGGCTCGGTGACTAATGATGGACGCAGCACTTGTCTGCGTGAGCACTACGGCCCAGGAATATCATCAAAGGCTGCGGCGTGCTTCAATTTCCATTTCTCAACCCTACGTGTTATAGTCATTAGGCAGGAAGATGCCGCTTTAATCAACAGAGGACTTCAAAGGTGCGTGTTCCCGTGACTAATGTTAGCCTTGTGCTTTTTTATTGAGCTTTTATGCCATGTGATAACACGGAGGGAGAACATGACAAAGGACACTAGTGCGCTTTTTTCACAAGCTACATAGACCTCCTACTTAGTTCTGGTACCTTTAGAATATGTGTGATTGTTACTCTCGCTGGACGGCTTACTTTTCTCTCCTTTTTTTTTTTTTTTTTTGAAGAAACTGACTATTCAGTATAAAAAAAAATGAAACTCTTGGGGACGTGCTGCCGCTGAACAATAATTAATGACAGTGTGATGTGGTGGATCAGAGCTGCACTTGCTTTCACAGAATGTCTGTTATTTATATGACAGCATGAAGTGTTTTATTCCAGAATGTAAATTACTAACATTACAGCTTCACTCTGACACTGGAGACTCATTCCTTGAATGCTGTTCAGAATTTTTCTTTTTTTTTTTTCTTAACTTGGGAATATACCGCTACTGTATCCGTACTCCTCTGTAAGCTAAATGATCTACCAGTTATGCTAACGATCTGCTTATTAGGGTAATTAACCTACATTTGTGCTCCATCCAAGTCTTGAGTCCGTCACCACATCATATACAGCATCGTCATAACGCTCACGTCTTGGAGCTCAAAATCTAGACGCACGTTTTCACTCCATACTAACTGCCCCTGAAGAAATCGTTGACTCATATGAACTATGGGTAAATAACTAGCGTAATGAATAAGCACAGTGTGACCCTTCCGCTGAAACAAACAAGCTTCTCATGATTGTTAAAAATAATTCTGCTTCTGCTGTTTTCAGACCCGGAGCCACGAATCCCGCTGTAGAGAACAATCGTGCAGAAAACCTGCAATGACAAGCACAAAGTTTCAGCATTTCCCTCCCAGTGCAACACTTTCTTACCCATAAACAACCATTTCTCACACATCCTGTGCACACACACACACACACACACACGCACACAAAACACAACGCCTCGAGTCATCACTCTGTGGGGACGCGTGACATAACTTTTTCACACTCTTCGTCTTCCCCCTCCTCGGTTCCCCTGCTGTGAACAAGTGTGTGTGTGTGTGTGTGTGTGTGTGTGTGTGTGTGTGTGTGTGTGGAGGCAGAGCTGCTATCATTCTTTAAACCTCCTCTGAGGCCGAGGAGCAGGACCGAGCCATAGCAGTAACACAGCCAACATGGCACCGTGTCTCTGTAGATTTCACGCCACAGTAAAAGTAATTATAGCTACAGGGACGTTTCATCTTCACCAGATCTGAAATCCTGAGCCTCGACAAACCTGGGAAACATATTTAAGAAAATAAAATTGTGATATGATTCAAAAAAAAAAAAAAAAAGTATACTGAGTCTAAAAGGACACGCTTTATTAGGGCTACACATCCATGACAGAGACTGACAGGTAGAAAAAACACGCCTCCTACTGGGAGGCACAGTGGCCATTCCTACTTTATTATGTACTTTAAAAATGGACAAATAAGAGGGTAGAATCCAACCACATTCCTTTATTTGAAAAGGTACAATGGCCGCACCTCCTTTTTTGGATTGACACTTTCATTGTAACTCACGGACATGAAGGCCACGCCTCCTACATTAGGACAATCATGAAGACCACGCCTCCCACACTAGGACAATTATAAAGACCACGCCTCCTACAATAGGACAATCATGAAGACCGCGCCTCCTACACTAGTACAATTATAAAGACCACGCCTCCTACACTAGTACAATTATAAAGACCACGCCTCCCACACTAGGACAATCATGAAGACTACGCCTCCAACACTAGGACAATTATAAAGACCACACCTTCTACTTTAGGACAATCATGACGACCACACCTCCTAAACTAGGACAATTATAAAGACCACGCCTCCTACATTAGAACCATCATGAAGACCACACCTCATACACTATGACAATCATAAAGACCACGCCTTCTACATTAGGACAATCATGACGATCACTCCTCCTACATTAGGACAGTCATGAAGACCACACCTCTTACACTATGACAATCATAAAGACCACGCCTCCTACATTAGGACATTTAAAAAAACTACACCTCTTACACTAGGACAATCATGAAGACCACGCCTCCTACAGTAGGACAATTATAAAGACCACGCCTCCTACACTAGGACAATCATAAAGACCATGCCTCCTAGAGTAGGACAATCATAAAAACCACGCCTCCTACATTAGGACAATCATGAAGACCACACTTCCTACACTAGGACAATCATGAAGACCAAACCTCCTACACTAGGACAATCATGAAGACCAAACCTCCTACACTAGGACAATCATGACGACCACACCTCCTAGATTAGGACAGTCATACAGGACATGCCTCCTACACTAGGACAATCATAAAGACCACACCTCCTAGATTAGGACAACCATAAAATATCATGCCTACTACAGTAGGACAATCGTAAAAGACCACGCCTCCTAGATAAGGGCAGTCATACAGGCCACGCCTCCTACACTAGGACAATCCTAAAGATCAGATAGGTAGCAGATAGTTATAAATATTACACCTCCTTTACCGGGATTGACTGGCACAGAGGACACACCTTTTTCATTAGGATATGTTTTCATAAATCTCTCTCCTCTCACAGGTACAGAGGACACGCCCCCTGTTACTGACAGCCATAAAGGCCACGCCTCCTTCACTTCCACTGACAGGTCCACAGGACAGGTCTGCTTCACCGCAACAATTCCTTTTTGACTAATTCTGAACCTGAGATTTATTAGCCATTTTATTAAAACCTCTAAAGTAAATTGATGTATGACAGTGTGACGTGTCAGCGCAGGATACTTTGTCTCCATCGACAGCCAGCTGCCTTCATAACCTTTATTTCAGCCTAGTGTCACTGGGACAGAGGTGTGTTATTACATCAGGTGATGAACGAGCTCCTGCTTATGCCACCTCGTCCTTGAGGCCACCAACAGTTCACGACACTCATAACTCTGGTTAAGTGGCCGAGTCTGAAAGCTCTGGACTGTTTCATTTCAGGTGCCGAGTTACTGGTTAATTCAGTAATCTGCAGGTTGTCAATAATAACTATTTAGGAGTCTACGTGTAATTGATTGATATTCCTTCTCTGCTAGGCAAATTTATTCGTGGAAGTAATCGAAGGAGAGGCTCTCTGTAGGCGCTCGTGAGGAGCCGAGGGTGAGTCGTGGATGTGTTGTGAGCCAGAGGATCAGATAAAAGCAGAAAGCAGAAGCTTGTGGTCCATCGCTCCTTCGCTCACTCCTGTCTCCAGGCCTGCAGACCAATCCTTAGCTTGGACAAGGAAACCCCAGGTGGGAAGGGAATATAAATTCCTCTGTAGCGTATGGAAAGCAGCTCTGCAGACAGTTTTTTTGCCCGAGGCTTTGCCGCAGGGTCGCAGCGGTGTCCAAATACCCAGAATACTGGTGGCTCACAGCTCTTGTTTTGTGGAGCAATGATTATTAAAGATCAATTCACTACCGCAAGATCTATGGTCGCAGAGGAAGCTAGTGCTCCCTGCAAAGCTTTTCAGAAATGTTATAAAGAGAGAGAGCTGGGGGGATCGGATATGATGGTGCAGACAGAAAGGATTGTCTAGTCAGTATCAGAGTACAGCATGTCCCAGAAACTTCATGGACGTCCAAGATATGTTTGGATGGTCAAAGTTTCAAGGATTTACACATATATTAATCCAAATATTACACATCACTGTATGCAACAACATATTCCGCAGATTTCTTTGTCCATTCTTGTCTCGTTTTGCCTCAGATGGTGACACTATGATGTGGTTTCAGGGAAGACGACAACGTTTCTCAGTTTTCTTTTCTCCGTATTTTCTCAGTTTGGTGTCACAGCACTTTAAAAAAAAAAAAAAAGGCTTCGCAATTACATCCAGTCGCCTCTGGCATGTCAAGTGCCTTGGCTGAAATGAAGTTTATGGCTTACTGGCTTGGTTTATCTTTCATTTGCAAAGGATTTGAAAACGTGTGCTAATCATGACGCTTTTGTTTGTCCAGAAGCTCTGATACGGATCCGATGAACCGAGAAATGGATTGAGCTAAAACATAGCCTGGAGGTTGGATTGTTTTTAATCAAATCTACTGACATGGCACATATGTTACACGTGATGTTGGATGGTTATACTGAGTTTTGATTTCGGGTTGTTCTTACTACAGGGCTAGAAAATGATAAGGAAAATATTGCTGAAGGTATAAGACAATAAAAAAATTATCCAGTGTGGGAAAAAAAAGATCCCATATCATATGGGATGGGATGAAAATGTTTATGCTTAGAATAAGGAGAATTAAAATATTCTTAATAATAAACGTGTACAAATTTCGCACTTTTATTTAACTAATTGTTACATATGTTCAAATTTGCTAAAAAATTTTTGAATGTTAAAATTGTTTTTCTCATTTTATATCTTACTTAAATAATTCTCAACAAATTAATTATATAAGGACAAATTAATGAAGCACAAAAAGTGTAAAGCATAAGGACAATAATAAAATTAAAAAAAGGCTTTAAATAATTCTCAACAAATTAATTATATAGGACAAATTAATGAAGAACAAAAAGTGTAAAGCATAAGGACAATAATAATAAAAAAAAAAAAACAAGGCTGTCGAAAATCCTGCTTTTGTCTGTGTGTGCTTATTCAAAAACAAAGCCGGTAAATTACAATGTCCAAACCTGCATATCACCAGCGCCCTCTGGTGGTGTGCAAGTTAATAGATAAATAAGCTACAGAAAAATATTTTGAAAAACAAACATTATCCATTAATACCTTTTAAATCGGACAAATTCTTTAAATTCTTTAACACAAATTAACCGATTAATAATTATTCATTAACATCTCATACTGAATATTTAACAAGGACTTACAGAGTATTCCCTAATGTGCACATCCTTAATATTTCTGGATGTTCACTGCTATTATTTTTTATTTCTATGTCATCGCCAAAGACTGCTTCAGGAATTAACATTTGGCTTTTGTTGTTCCGTTTTGATGAAGGAAATGTTTGAGTTAAATATTTTGCCGTGAGAGAACGTTACGAATCTGACGGCTCCTTCTTGCTGATGGATTAACTCTGACTGCGTCAGCATGAAAGCTAAACATTTAATACGACTACGACTTAAAGTCTGAGCAGGACCGTGAGCAGGAGTGTGTGAGAATGGCAGCATGGTTACAGATCCCAGTGTTAGAGAAGGAAATCTTAAAGTTGGTGAAGCTGTGAAACGGTTTGTTCAGCTTAATGGTGCGTTCAGATGTGCAGGCTGATCTGATCACAGAGCTTTCTAAAACAATTAATCAATGCAGTGTGTTGTTTTTATAATATGCTTGTTTGTCTGTGTTGTGTGGAATCTTTTCACACGTAGCTCAACACACACTGCTGGTGCTCCAGCTGTGACACGACCAGCCTGAATGGGATTCATTAAACACACTGACTGAACTGATTCTCTGAGTGAGTCGATTACGCAGTACATCTGGTGTACATCTGACTCACTGAACAGGAAAGCTGAGCATCTTGTTTTGACTTAAAGATTCACTGACTCAATCACAGACCCGCTGAATGTGAGACGAGTGAATCTCAATCTCGATTAAGAAATGATTTAATGACTCAATCACTCAATCGCTGAATGTGAGAGGAGCGAATATGGGTTATGATTGACAGACAGAGTAACTCAATAATTGATTTGCAGAATGAAAGAGAAATGAATCTCAGTCATACCTGAAAGATTCAATGATTCAATTACTGACTCACATAATGAAAGATTAATGAATCTTAATCATGATTCAATGATGCTTTCATTGTACGAAAGCTGACTAGAGAATGAAATAGGAATGAATCAAAGTCCTGATCGAGAGATTCACTGACTCCCAAACTGACTCACAGAATGAAAGAGGACTGAATCTCAGTCATGACCAAAAGAGCCACTGATTTAGTCACTGACTCACAGAATGAGAAAAGAATGAACGTCAATCTTAATTCACTGATTCTTACGTACTCTACACTCACTGATTCACTGACTACACTGATTCATTGTATAAAAGTAGTGAATCTCAGTCATGACCGAAAGATTTGTTGACTCACTAATTAGCCCATGGAATGAAAGAATTTATCTATGTACTCTCCAAAAGATTCACTGACTCCTTAATTGACTTGTCAAATGAAAGATAACCAAATCTCAGTCGTCATGACTTAAAGAGCCACTGATTCAATGAATGTCTCGTTGAATGAGAAATGATTCATTGATTCATACATCCTCTAGATTCACTGATTCACTGACTCATTGTATCAAAGGAGTGAATCTCAGTCATGACAGAAATGTTCAAGGACTCTCTAACTGACTCGTAGAATGAAAGAGAACAAATCTTAGTCTTGCTAAGAGATTGATTGATTCACTAACTGAGGACCAAATTAAAGTCTTGATTAAGAGATTCATTGGCTTACCTAACCAGTGAATCTCAGGTTTGACCACAAGATTCACTGCCTCACTAATTGAATCACAGAATGAAAAAGGAATGAATCTCAGTCTTGACCAAAATGATTCACTGAATCATTTACTGACTCACAGAGTGAAAGAGAAACAGATCTCCATTTTGATTCACTGCGCCTTACATACTCTAAATTCACAGATTCACTGTCTGCACTGAATCCTAGTCATGACAGAAAGATTTATTGACTCACTAACTGACTTATGAGGAACAAATCTCAATATTGACCAAAATATTCACTGACTCACTAATTGACTTGCAGAATGAGAGAGAGGAACAAATCTTAATATTGATTCACTGATTCATACATACTCTAGATTCACTGATTCACCGACTATACTGACTCATTGTATAAAAGGAATGAATCTCAGACATGACAGATGCTTGCCTTGTGGAACGAAAGAGAACAAATCTTAGTCTTAATTAAGAGATACGGTAACAACTCTCAGGTTTGGCTACAATATTCACTGCCTCGATATTTAACTTGCAGAATGAAAAAAGGAACTAATCTCAGTCATGATGAAAAGACTCACTGACTCGCTTTTTAACTAACAGAATGAAAGAGGAAGGAGACTCAGTCATGACTCACTAATTCATACATACTCTAGATTCACTGACTACACTGTATGAAAGACGTCGGTCATGACAGAAAGATACACAGCCTCACAAAACTAACTCGGGGAATCAAAGAGGAACAAATCTCAGTGGTGACCCAAATGATTCACTGACTACACTGACTCACTGTATGAAAGACTTGACTTTTCGGTCATGACAGAAAGATTCACAGCCTCACAAAACTGACTCGGGGAATCAAAGAGGAACAAATCTCAGTGGTGACCCAAATGATTCACTGACTACACTGACTCACTGTATGAAAGACATGACTTTTCGGTCATGACAGAAAGATTCACAGCCTCACAAAAATGACTAGGGAATCAAAGAGGAACAAATCTCAGTGGTGACCCAAATGATTCACTGACTCATTTAATGAGAAGATAGAATATCAGTCACAAACAATAGATAAGCGTGTGACGTAAATCTACTTTAACCTAAATATTTACTGGATGCTCTGGATTTCAAGTTACGATTAACGTCAATGTGAAGGAAAGGCAAGAATCTAAAGTGACTGATACGGGTTCCTGTACTTCACTGACTCGTTCAAAAAGACTAGATCATTTGCAAATGACTCATATCTAATCAGTATGAACAAATTTTATGAAATGAAGAGATCATTAACTGAGCTATATTCTGTACATGCAGTGCTGTATGTATCTATCCTGAGTGCTGATCATGAATCCTAATCCTCATTACCAGAAGCTAAGGATCTGCACTCATCCAAAACCAGCCCTTAATGAAGAGATTTGACTCGGTGGACTACTACACTGGGTGCGTATTTATGTTAAACTGTGATAGCTTTGTAGTTAAAATTTAAAATACTGCAAGTACCTACTTGTTAAGTCCTGGCAGTGTGTTATTAACAGACAGTTATGAGCTGTAAGCGAGCCCTCTGCGCGTCTGTGCGATTTCTTTTCCCCCGCGTCACCAAATGCTAATTTGCGCTTCCTCTCCTTACATTTGCTTAGTTAAACACAGGCCTCGGACTCATCTTAATGGCTTTTTAAGTCAGTTACGTTCATGTGGAGATTTTTAGCCTCCTCCAGGGAGGGACAGGATCTGAACAAAGCGGCGCTGCAGATGGTGCGCTTCGCTTCTCGCTGCTTTCGTTTGCTGTCATGGCTGTGGTGCTTTAATAAGATGTGGTACGGTTAAGACCATCATGCTGTGCTGTTTGAGGTAGAAATCCCTCTTAGCGCTGACCTCAGTAAATGGTTCGTGATTGCGTCTTCTAATAGACAGTTGCATTGCACGCTCGATCTCGAGGACTTAAGTGGCTGCCAAATGTGGCATGTCTGGCACTACGTTAACACTAACGAGCGACGCAGAGCTACGATTTGATTAATGCGGACAATAAAATTGAGTTTGTCTCCATTCTATGCAAATTAGGTAGAATCAAAAAAAAGAGGGACAAAGCCAAACTCACAGTACGATTGAACAATCAAATTAAACATCGTTCGAATAAAACCATAAATTTTTACCCAGATTAGTATGTTTTGTGTGTATAACTTTTTAGAAATGTTAGAAAGTGATTTATTTAAAGCCAAAAAAAGTTGCGGAGACAACCTCCAAGACATGAGCAACTTGTAAATTAGTATTGAACAGAAATGTGGGGTAGATTAGATAGATTTGGCATAGATGTCCTTTATTATTTACCTAACTGGATGACCTTCTGTATGCATGTTCAGCCAGGAGATGTTTTAAAGAAAAGTGATGGTCTCAATTTCGTGTAGGATTTAATTTACTAGAGAACTAGAACTGTTCACCTTCCCAGCTTTAAAAATTAATTTTTTTCTCTCTCTTTCTAAAAAAAAAATCCCTAGGTAATAATTTTTGTAGCAAGTAATTATCTCCTTTCAGAGTCATTTGCATAATTATAAAATGATTCAACGGCTTAAAAGGTGCTCGTTCAAGTGTCAGATTTTGGTAATTTTTGGTCATAACCAAAGGTTAAAATGAGTTAATTTAAAACTAATCAAATCATTGAATTGTTTTTTTTTTTTTTTAGAGAGAGAGAAAAGTTTTCACGAAACATATTCCATTTACTGGATGCCAAAGTTGCAAAGTGTTGATATATACAATATATATATA
>JAQMYJ010000015.1:24700808-24715900 GCA_030014305.1 Clarias laeviceps | reverse complement strand
TAATTGGTGATTTCTGAGGCTGGTGACTCTAAATGAACGTCTCCTCTGCAGCAGAGGTCAGTTTTGGTCTTGCTTTCATGGGAAGGTTTTAATGCGAGACAGTTTCATCATGGAGCTTGATGGGTTTTACTAATGCACTTGATACTGTATAATACTGTTCTTGTAAGAACTGTTCCAGAACAGCTGACCTTCATGTCTTTACCTAATACCATATGTGTTATTTCATATATATATATATATATATATATATATATATAATTCATATATACATTGACAGACCAAATGTAAGTATAAAGTGGAAATATTCTCAAGAACCGGACAGGGGACTGAGAACAGAACAGTGTTTAAAAACTCTGTGTTTGAAAGCAATCTAAATAAAGAAATTGGTCTTTACCATTATGAGGCTGTGTTTTTACACTGATATCTCTCTCTCTCTCTCTCTCGCTCTCTCGCTCTTGCCCTTCATGTAGGATGGTAGACTATGCTAGACAATGTCACCTCAACTAAACATTGTTCTGTCCATTCCTGAGAAACAGGATAAGATTTGGAGGTTTTGCTAGTACCCCACACACAGCATCATGAAAATATCACAGTTATGAATTACAAGTAGTACAGTCGGTAAGCGGTGTAATCCCTTTTACAGTATAATCAGCCTGCCAAGTCATCAACATAAAGAGGCTCTTCTGAAAAGCAAATTGGACAGCTAGCAGTTGTGAGATTCTTTTTTTTTTTTCTGAGTGAGAATAATTTGCCACAGCTTCCATTAATTTCAATTAAACTAAACGCTCTATTCTGCTCCAGCAGCTTGATTTGGCATTGTTATCATTTCAGAAATGGTTGTGCAGCATGAAAGAAAAAACTTTTGGTAATCACTTGAGTGTTCAGATTATTGATGAGATCATTATTATTTTTTTTTTTTTCGGATTGAGACGGAAACATTTCAACCTCTTTTAGCTTATTCGAATGGAGCCAGGAAATTTTTTTACATATTGTATGAATTTATATTTTGTTCATTTCAATTTACTTTAAGAGGTAAAGAAATAGATCCTGATTACTGAGAATATCCTTCCATCCTTGTCAGATGTTTCATTTTTAAGGTGTAAATATATGGCTTACCAAATTTACGACTAGTCAGTGTTCCCGTGCAGAACACATTTCATCCTCCAGTATCCAAGGTCAGGTTGACCCAACTTAAATCTAACTGTTTTTTTGACACATTCTAAATGAACTTCAGTATCAAGTCAGTGCTCAGATAGCCTGCTCGATGTCATGTGCTAAGCTGTGGCGTTTTGCGGGGATTGATCTGGAGGTTCAGCAGATGCTGGCTGAATGTTAATGAGTTTCCGAGCCTCCCTGACGGCCTTGTGAGTCATCTGGATTGTGAAGCTGCACCGCTCCAGCCCCATTGAGGCAGCGCAGTGCAGCCACTGCTGAGCGCTAGCTGTGCTCGGCATGCTAATGGGGTGTTTTGTGACTAGCGCTGATGGTGTGGGAGAGAATGCCACTGATTTTGTGAATGGGGCTTTGCGAGGCTGCAGCTGGGAACGGGTGCTGATGATTCTGTCAGCGTCACCGGCAATTCAGGCTTTAAGATAAACGTCCCTTGTGCATGAATTACAGCTTGTTGAAAGAGCAAAAGATGGAGGTGGGGAGGAAGCGAGGCAAGCTGTGAATGACATTCAGAAATATTGTAGGCCAAGACGGCACACTGAGGGAACGGTGCGGTGCCGGTATGAAAGTTTAATGTAAGTATTAAGAGGCTCTGACTGGTTGAAGAACACCGCATGTAGCAAACACGCTTCATTTTTTTTTAAAAGCTTGCTTAGCACTGGAATCTTTTCTGTGGTTTTCAGATCCGCAACCATCAAAATTTGGTAGCACAAGTTTAATTATTCCTGTAGTTACCGAATGTGCTAGAAGACCCCTTTAAGAAAGATTTGTTGGTTTCTCCACCAGGTGGCGCCCTCCAGGCCTGTAGACTCACTCAAGCAGGGATCATGTTCTAAAACGGAACAACCATGAAAAGCTTAGGGGCCAGCCATGCTCGTCACTTGTCGGACTCCTGCATGCCCGTGGCAGGTCCCCAGGAGCCGATATGCCCCTTGACCCCAGACCCCCATGGGACATTCCTCCTGAGTCCTGCCATCGGCCATTATGGCACTCTAGATCCCCATATGCACCACTTCCCTCCAGCAAGCCCCATCGCTTTGCAGTCCGACTGCCTGCTGCCGCTCAACAACCAGCTGACCACCAGCAACACCTTCCCTCACTTCCAGTTCCCATCCCAGATCAATCAGACCGACTACACTCAGGTAGGAATTTAAAGAAATTGGGAGTTTCATTTTCATACCTAAAATGCTTCTTCTGTAAATATACATACATCAGGTATGCACAAGAATCTTATGGTAGTTTTTGTACAGGTATGCTTTGCCCACTTCTATTCCACACGTCCTATGAACCTTTCTGTGCAACCTTAATTACACAACTAGTACACCTTTTGTGTTTATTTGTATTTGTATATGTTTGATTAGTTAATCCTGAATAATTTATTCATATTTGGTTTAGTCACTTGAATATAAAGTTTAAAAGAAGTTTAAACTGAGCATGTGTGGAGTGAAAATATGTATGGATACCAAAATGAAAGACGTATTCACAGATTCACAAAAGAAATAAAACATACTGTATATAATGTCTTTATTTTGCACTTAATTCTTATACAGCACATACACAATAGTGTAGATGTTCCTAGCTCAGTCCTTGGGAATTACACATTGTGATTTATTTCCTTCTCCAACTACATTTGACCAGGTTAATTTGCAGTTTATTATCTGGCCCAGAGGCAGAAATAGAACAGAAATGTGGACTCGCAGTTCCCTAAAGACTGGGTTAAGATCATCTGAAATAGTGCGTATTGCTGAATCCAGCAGGTCTAAAATTTTCTTCTTCGTTGCAGCAGGGTTGCGTGTCTCAGTCAGCCTCTCGCACTGGCACCCTCACCACCTCCGCATCTATGGGAATGGGCTTAGGTCTAGGACTCGCGGTTCCGCCAATGATCAGCAGTGGTACGGCGACCATCTCCTCAGCTGCAGCAGCCAAGATGAACCGCATCCCAACTGGTCTGCTGGACCAGCTAGAGCACCATGTTCCACTGCAACGTGATGGCTTTAGCACGCTTCAGTTCCACAGACGAAGTCGTGGCTCCAAGCAACGCAGCGAGAGCCCTGGTCGCATCCGGAATCTGGTGCACTCTGTCCAAAAACTGTTCTCCAAGACGCAGTCTGTGGAGGGCTCAGGTGGCAAGGGAACAGTTCAGGGAGCCGACAGCACCAAGGCCACACGCCGGTCCAAGAGTAAAGACCGAGCAAAAACCGAAGGTGCAAAGAGGCGGGGCCGACCCAACCTTTCCGGGTTCTGGAGCTCAGATGACGCTCTGGAGGATGAAGCAAAGACACAGGAGGCAGCTGGGCCACTGGCTGTAGCTTATCGTAACCCATTGAGCATGATGACGCTGGGCAGGGCAGTGTCAGACAGCCAGGCGCCTCCAAGAACCCCCTTACAGGGCTACAATACTATTGCAGCTCACCGTTCTCTCAAGCCCTCTAAGAGCAGTGGAGAGCTGAAAACCCAGACACTGTCCTCAACTGGTGGAGCAGCAGGGGATGTCACACTGGCAAAAAGAGGCTCATGGTCAACTCTTACTCTAAGCCAGGCCCGACAGGTGCTGCAGAAAGGCACGGCCACAGTGAACCGGACACTGCTGAAGTCCAAGTCCTACCACCAAGAGCTGGCCACCAACTTCCTACAGGTAAAACAGGATTCGGGGTGGGAAATTCTTCACATGTGTTTTAAATTTTTGGCAAGAACAAGCTGAAGGAGCATAGCAGCAATGAAAAACTAAGCTTATAATACAAAGGCTGATGTATCAATGAAGAGGAGATGTAAACAGGTGATGTGTAAGGTGATGTAGAAAAGGTTCTGTACAAAAAGGTTTATTAACTTTTCAGAACTTTGCAAAACATCATGGTACTTTGTGTAGCAAAATGTTGAACCGAATGTAGGATTTGATGGAAATCATTTGGAAAATGGCCAGATCTGAATTGCAGTCGGTAATCGAATTTCATACAGAGATAATGGTTCACCCACAGACTTAAATGCCATTTAGGTGCACTCAAACCTGCAAGAATTCATTGAACATTAAACATTTGCTACTTTAATCAGAAGCCCTTTGAGGACTAGAGCAATACTGAGGTGAGCGGATTGGATGTTACTTTGTGCTGGAATTATTCCAGGTTCCTGTTGGGGAGTGGAGTGCTACACTAGGTAAAGCAGTGGGAGCGGGAGCAGAGATCCCATGCAGGAGAATGCGCAGTGGCAGCTACGTTAAAGCCATGGGTGACCCCGAGGACAGCGACCAGTCTGACAGCCCTCCTTCACCAAAACCGTCGCCTAAAACAGCCGCTCGGCGCCAGAGCTACCTAAAGGCCACACAACAGTCACTCAGCGAACAACAGCCGCCTCTGCCACCTCGGAAGTGAGTTAGACGTGCATGCTTACTTTCGTTTTTAAAAAGCAAAATGGTGTTTGCAGGGTACATATGGTGTTAGTTTATAGGAATTAAGAACGTCATGGAAAGGAGTCTTTTCTATCCAGCTAAACAACCAAAAAACTCCTTTTGTTTGTTTCTTTCTTTCTTTTTGCTTCTGAGCTCCAGGAATGATAAGGTCATGTTTACAAACTGAACACGTCTACAAGGCTACTGACTCTTACACTAGACAACCTTTTTAAACGTTCAAAGCAACATTCTGCTAGTTAGACATACTGTATGCTAACAACACTACTGGCAAGAATCACATGCCACCAGCAGATGGCACTATCTTAGTATAAAATGTCAGGACGCTTTCTTCTTTGACAGTTCTTTGTTTTGACATTGTATTTTTTTTATTCGGAGCCACCTACTAAGACGTTTCAAACCATCTCCTTTACGATTTGTTGGATATTTAAAAAAGTACAAAATTTCCAATATACAACATTATAAAATAATAAGGGCTTATAATTATTCATTTGGTTTCCCCACTTCACTGAACATCACCTAACAGTACAGTGGTATAAAAATGACACTGAGTCATCCCTACACTATATCCTCATATACCTTCATGCTGTTAACTGATAACACGAGTCTATGATTTTTTTAGCCACCATGAATACATGAACACACCATAACAGCGTCTGAAACTGAAAAACTGCCATAACTGAAAAATGGATAGGAAGCATGAAGAAGAACCAACATGGAACCAGCATGGCGGAATTTATCTTTGAGTCAAACTCTCAGAGAGAATATACATAGAGCTCTGCAAACCTTCAATCCTCTCTGGAATGTGATTGTTGGATATTATAGTGCATCAAATATTAAAAAATATATATTGTCTATTCACTCTACGGCGCTGGTCCTCCGTGGCTTATCGCTGGGTTAAAAATGCCTGTCTTCTCTAAAGCCAGGTTTGCACTCATTTTATTTATAAAAAGTTACATAGAGAATGTTTTTGGACATTATACTGGCATTTATATTCAGCCCTAGATAGGTCAATCTGCTGGGTGACAATTCCACCAGTCCTCTTGCTTGTATAAGCAAAAGCAGTCTTTAATCCATTTGGAGCAGGTCGAAAGTATAGTGCTAGAATCAAAGCTCTAAACCAATCTCTATGAACATGGAAGTGTCTTTGTTTTTTATAATGCTCCACCTGCAATGCCATCCCCACCCAACTTGCTGACAGATATCGCTCATGCCCATTTATGCGGGAGCACTACGGGGTGGTGTGGGCACCTCTACAGAACGCCTACTCCATGCAGCACCTAGCAAGGTCAGTGTCACAGCACCACCTGAGCACCACCTGAGCACCACCTGAGCAATGCCATAGATCCTCCCTGACTACATCTAACCACTCTAGAGACCATGGCTTTATCCTGATTCCCCACAATAATCACTTGCCTCATCATCGACCTATTCTTTTCCTTCAGCCACCATACATGGACTGAAATAGAGCAAAATGGCTGCACTAATATGTGGACACCAATCAGTGTTTGGATTTTTGTGAAGGAACTCACAGTTTAGGCATAATTTAGTCATAGAATTTACACTGAGAAAAAGGAGATTATCAGAATGGTCAGTGTTAGCAACCCTAGTCCAGGAAAACCCACTGTTCTACAGTATCTCCACTAGACCCCCAATTCAGTCAACCTGCAAATGTAGAACTTTGAGGTTTACTACATGTGACACTGTGATCCCAATAGAATCTTGGATTAAATTTTATTGTTACAGTATATTCTAACTGGTTAACAGCTCTAGATTTTCCATATCCAAAATGGTTGTCTGATCAAGATATGCTACTCAAAATCTTAATATGGTTTACTTAACTTACTTAGGTTGAACATTTCACAAAGTTGCATCGCCATCTTCAGCAAAAATGGTCACATGACTGAAAACTACTTTTCCAGAGAGAATGTAAATGTTCTGTTGAGAGAAGCAAGGGACTTCCCAAGAAGAATTGGGGAGTTCACGGAAATCCAAGTCCTTCTCCAAATGCTTTCAGATTACCAACATCGGTTACGGTATGTAATCAAATAACTGAAGAAGATGAAACAACGTTGAACGTTCAACCTACGTAAATTTCATATTAAGATTAGAGATGCTAGAGGAGCCAGTTATTACTGTTCTTATTTAATCTGTGCAATTTAATCAATTGTCTTATTTAACCAAAATTATTCTTGTTTTGCGAGATTATTGCTTCTTCTTCTTAATGGGCAGATTGTGTACCACAAGAAGATTTTAAAAGATTATTGCTTTGTATGAGGCATGACATGTTAACAATTAACAACACAAGTTGCACAGCATTGTAATGTTCATTAAATACTTTAAATCGACGCACCTATAAATTTCCTGACCAATCACAGGCAAATAGTTTGGTGAACATATAAAAAAAGAATTGCACTGTACAGTTATCTGCTTAAATTGGCTGAAAAAATATAATATTGACCTTGACATTAAAAAAACTAAAGAGGCATTAAAACAACCAGATGAACAGGTACTGTCGGACCAGAGTGGGAACCACTGACTACTCCATGATCACTTGTAAGTCACAGCAATAAGTGTTTTACTTTAAATGTGTACAACTTGCTAACCATAAGATGTCCTGAGACCTTCATTTCCAACTCACAGACACAGTTTGGTGCACTCACGTCCAGACTTTACTTCTCTAACACAGCTTTTAACCCTCACTCAGCGCACAGGGCAGAGGAACCATCGCAAGTGACCAAGAATGGACTAATGCTAGAACCTTGAACCCTGTAGAGAATACTTGGTCAGACAGGTAGCGAAGATCTCCTCTGTGCTGCAGCTCTTACTCATTTGTGCATGTCTGTCAGAGTAAAAGCCAAATCAGGAATTGCTGCCTGTCGTCCACCATTCTGGGAGTCGGGTATATTTCAGCAATTCCTGATCAAGGCTTTAAATTATCCAGTTAAACCTTTCTGACCTACTTTTTTCCCCTCTGTTCCTGCCTGATAAAGCTGGACAAAATCTATTTGTACAATTCTCACTGCCCTTCTTCTTGTCTCTTCATCTATCATCATCCTTCTTCCTCTTCTCCCCCCTGCCCACTTTCACTCTTTCATCTATCAATCTCCCTTATCCCTTCATGTCCCGCATTGTCCGTCCTTTGTCGTCCTTCCTCTTTTTCATCTCTGCTTGCCTCTATTCCTTCTTATTTCCTGACTCAATTTCTTCTGTCTCAGCTGCTTGCCATCTCTGCGAGAACTCACCACCAACCGCAGCCTGGATAACCTGGACTGCCTGGTGGGACAGAGTGAGTCTCAGCACTGGGACAGAGAAAGGAACTTCGGCTCGTCCTCACTCGGACGGGGTTCTGGGATTTGCCAGGTCAGATTTTTTTACTCTTTCTCCTTTCCAAGCTTTATTTTCACACACTTTGTATCCTTGCCTGCTTGACTTCTCAGTCTTTTCTTGGTTATGATGTTCCTGTCACATTTAGGCTTATTTAACTTTCCTAAGCAGCTATACTTAACATATCCATGAATAAATATGAAGGCAGCATGGCTTCAAGGTTGCAAGGGTCAATCACAGAACATGTCCAGAATATATTTTTATAACGGATCCTCAAGAACATACACAGTATAAACAACTATCTCTCCTTAGAATCAACAAAACGAAGGGCTCATACCCGTAGCTCATGTTATCCCAGACTCCAGAGCCTTTTGCAGAGCAAAGAAGCGGTTGGTGATGAAATTTTGGAAAGCTTTGATTTTTCTTTATCTCCTCTGCATTCAGAGTGTCTTTGAATCTCTGTACCTTGAGTGTGAAAAAGACATTGTATTAACAAGGAAGCTGACATACAAATACTTATTTAAAAGGCTCGGATGATCTGTCTTGATGCTTGTTGTATTGCTCACACTGCATTTTGGTCTATTGACATTGAGATCAGTCTTAGTCCACCATCTTTGCTAGAGATTTAAATAAGTTTGGGCACAGGTGCATCACACTACAACCAACTGAAGTATCTTAATTTGAAGGATGAAAGTTGTAACTGTGTATTCATGCCCTTGCCTTTAATGCCTGTGGTCCTTCTGTGTTTTTAGCATCATCTTTAGTTGGAAGATGAGGTGCAGGTGAAATATGATATTGTGGTTAATTCCAAATCTAACCAAGAACATAAGGATAAAAAAAAAAATTAAGGATAGTTTGTCTCTAAAGGTTGTCTCTAAATAAACACAGCCATAAGAGTAAGCCCTTTTTAGAGCTATAGTGGCTTCATATCTTTTATGTGGTTTGATTATGAGGTGGTTAGTTTACCCTATTCAACAGGAACATCCTGGTTTGTCTACAATAGACAGAAAGATGGCGGCTTTCGAACTTCGTATTCGTCTCTGTGTTTACCTTTAGTAACTTCCCTGAGCACACAGAGCAAGCAGCTTTCCCATCTTCTCTCGGTGCTGTGGGAAATATCGCCTGCTGGTCGGACAAAGAGAAACGTCTCTCGCTTTTCCCACATCAAAAATAGGTTGAATCATTTCTGCGGAGCAGCTGCTATACCCGTTCTCCCAGCAGGCTGTGCGGCTGAGTGAATAGCACAGTTGCCTTTTGTGCTCAGGTAGAGACAGGAACGAGTGAAGATGAGCTCGATTCACTGACGAGCAGCGATCTGAATTGGCCTTAATTAGATTACATTTCCGTCTTCACCTTCTTTCACAGATATATAGGTTCTCTGCGTGGTTTTTGCAATGATGAGCTTGTAACTGAACCTTAATGTTTTGTGACCTCTTTTAGGTTTCAGTAGAGTCTTTTTTTTTTCATTTATTTGTTCCTTTTTTTTTGTGCTTGTCAAAGACACAGCTGTGTGACCGCACTTTGTAGGCTTTATCAGTCCATTACAAATTAAAAGACAGTAATTTATTTCTTTTATACCTCTGCAATACACCAACAGATTTTAGTACTAATTTTTATTCATCAAAGACATGGTGTACCTTTTATTCATTTTAGTAATTACACAATAGTCGTTAGGTTTATTGTTTAGGGTTAGCGTTCAAGTCAAACCAGGACTTCTCCTGAATGAAGGCCGACATTTACAGAATACTTCAAGCACAGTATGGTGATGAGACTCGGTGCAAACATTTTAAAAAGGCCGTACGTCCATGAATCACTAATCCCAGAGCCCACTGCAGTGAATATTCAGCGAGTGGAACGCCTGATCCCTGAAAATCAACGGATAACTTGTCGCCAACTTATGAAAGGGCTGCATCTGGCTGTGGGAACTGTACACACAATCATTCACCAACACCACTTGAACGTTACAGGAACTCTGGGAGTTATTGCCACATCCCCTGTACAGTCCTGACCTCGCTCCAAGCCATTTCCAGGAGCTCATTAAAGGAGTTCCTGGGAGGCCAGCGTTTCAGACGTGAAGCAGGCAGTCCGATCAAGGCTGAGAAAACTTTCTACTTTGATGGTGTCCAAGCACTAGTGAAACACTGGGATAAGTGCATTAGTGTAACAGGGGATTATATAGAGAAATAAAGGGAGTTTTTATTCTCAGAACTTCGTATTGTTATTCTTCACAATTAAAAGTCTCGATTTGACTTGAACGCCCATTGTACAAAGAGCTGACACTGTTCCATAAATGTTAAAGCATTTCCTCAGAGAAAACTTCACTTTAACAATTACACACATCCATTAAAGATCCGCTGTAAACGTTCCAGTGAATGAGCTGTTGCTATAGAAACAGTAACATATTAGAAAGAACGTGTCAATATACTGTATAGCTAAAGCTGTGATTTGCAGCTGTACCCTTATTAGAGCGTGTTATAAGAAATTAATCAGATTTTGGAATTTAACAACATTGTGGTATAATAATTAAGTGCATATTTTAAATGAGTCAACACGTTATATGGTACAAAGCGAAATGGAAGTACTTCAAGTACCTCATGTAAATAAAAGACAAACCAGGAAGTTATCTACTTGTACAGTATATACAGTAAGAGAGTTTATATCACGCAAAAAAAAAAAAAAGGAGTCAGTTTCCTTCAGTATCAAAAACCTTTTTTTTACAGAATGAGACAATTCCTCTACCTCAAATTCCCCTCAGCTTTTTCATCTAATCCTGCTATTATCCTTTCAGATGGATCAGAGCTGTCTGTGCTCGGCGGGTTACGGCCACATGGAGTCGCAGGCGGTGGACGCGCTGGATCTGCCGGCGTCGACCTGCTTCCGCTCGCGCAGCCACAGCTACGTGTGTGCCATCCAGGCCGGCTGCTCTCAGGAAGACGACTCGGACTCGGACGAGCCTCCGCTGAACACCGACAGCAACACGAGTAGTGAGTCTCACAGCCTTGTCTTACAGATGTATACAGTGCTGTCCAAAAAGTCTTAGGCACATCTAAATAAGAGAATGCAAAATTTAAAAAAGTTCTATTAAAATTCTACGTTGCCTGGTCTAAAATAAGTCGCACACTTTAAGATTTAATTCAGTCATCTTTAACTTTGACAGCACACAGTGTGATGTCCAAAAGTCTTTCAACGATCTTTAGTTGTTTATTAAAAACATCGTGAACAACATAAAGAGCAGTACAGAGCTATGAAATGAACTAATGCAATATTTGGCTTGACAGCCTTTCACTTTTAAAAACACACCAGTAGCCTCAGGTACATTTTATTCAATTTTCTGTTTTTCAGACTTTGACTGGTAAATTTCCTTTGATTATTTTCACCTCATCCCTGACAGCCAACTTGGTTTTTTTTCTTTAGTCTGAAAAATCTGTCACATAATAAATTACATTCTTTTCTTATAAACTTTCTTTTTCTTTTTCTTTTAAATGGAACTTTCATTATTGGAAAAGTAGTTGTTGGAAATGTAAATAAATTAATTAATTAATGATTGTCCTCATCTGTTATGACTAAAAAGTCGAATTTATTCAGTTAAAATCAACAAACATTGAGTTCTGCGGACGGACGTGTCAGGAAGCAAATATGATTTAAACATTTTTTAAAAAATCGAACTCATGATAACTTATGAAGCAAACTTGAACAAAAGTATTGAGGAAAAAAGTGAAATCCAATGTTTTAAACACTGAAATTCTTTTTGTTTTTTAATAATCACCATCAGATTGTTTTTTTGTTATTTTACACAATGGATTTGTAGTTTTTTATTTTTATGAACGTTTTCTCCGGATCTTTTTGATTTTCTCCCCTAATTTAGTCGTAGCCAGTTCCCTCCGTAATTAGGTCTCGCTCCCAACAAGAACCAGGACGGTGACCAGACTGGGCAAAGGCTATCGTTAGACACGAGTCATGTGACGCCAGCGTACTGTATCTTTTCGAACTGCTCGCGCATAAACCATAGGGAGCGGCGTAACACACTCGGAGGAAAGCGCTATCCACCCGTTCTGCTTGAGTTGACACAGGCCATGGCTCCAGAAGAGGAACATCATTGTCAGGGTTTTCACTATTTATTCAGGTAATTAGCATAACTCCTCTTCAGCCAGACAGACTCGAACTTATTAGTGACATCACCTGATTTGTGCACAAGGAGAACTATAAAACATCGTACACGGTACAGCATGTTGTCTTAATCCTTTTGAACACCACTGATGTGAGCTTTGAATGATTTTTTTTACATTTTAAATAGTTTGGACTTCAAGTTTCAAGACATTTTATCTCTAAAACTATGCGAACGTCTGAGCTACATGTCCGAAAGTTGGCTAAAGGGAGACAAATGCCTAAAAAATACAAATTAGTGCATATTTAACGACCCATTGCTTCATTTGCATGTTGTAAGAAAACAAAATGTCTTATTCTGATACGAGGAAAAGCACAGAACCCGAGCGTGTTACGCCGCGCGGAGACGTCTGTTAGCGAGCCGAGGAAACTGTGCTATATTTAACCGCCGAGAACAAACAAACGCCTGCTGAGTGACACCAGATGTTCGCTGGAAGACAATTTCAATAAATCATGCAGGACGTTTTCATCCCGCCGCTGTCACACCAACACCGCCGCTGATTATTATTGTCCTTATGAAACTATTAAAGAAGAGAGACTGTCTCTAAAAACACATACCAGAGGACGGGGACTGCGCCAACATGTTACCATTAATAATTAATTCATATTTCCATTTTTACAGTGCCATGCATAAGTATTGACACCCCAAATTCTCCACGTGAGACAAAACAGCATGTGACAGGAAACACTTTTACAGTTTGCAAAATGATTTCATACCTACATACTGTACCTTACTGTGAAACCTCTACATTAGTCAGAAGGTCACATGGTCAGGTGAACGTTTGCAGTGGTCACATGATCTGATGCAACCGTGACTCCATTCAGCTGATCATGTGACTTCTGAACAGCAACCCTAGGCGGGGGAGGGGGAGTGAATACTTTCCTAATCACCACTTTTACATTCCTTATTTGTAAATTGTTTCACAAACTGTATTGATTTTATTATTATGGGATTTTTTTTCTTCTAAATTCACACCCTACAGTTCCATCGTGCACAAGCTCAGGGGGTAAATACTTACGCACAGCTGTTCATCCTGTTCATTTCATGTCAGCTGCATATTTTTGTCTTATCTTAGCCGCTTATGCTTATGTGACCTTTACACGTTGGCCAAGCTGCAGGATTTATTTCTTATTTTTAACAAGCAGAGCAGCCTCATGATGTTCTGATAAGTAGTTCAGATGTCCCGCTTCCTGCGTTGATCCCTCTACCCTGCTGAGACCTGTTTGGACCGGCTTTTTATAACCAGATTAGCGTAACGCACACGTCGCCGGGTTTCGGGTGAGCATCACATATCACACTGGTGAAACGCACAGGTGGTAGAGAACCATACAGGTGTATAGGATGTACTGTATATGTAAAGCTCGAGGGTGCAGATCAAGCTGAATTGATTTGACAGCTGCACTTATCTACGTTAATGTGTTTGCCATCTGTTAAAAAAATTTTGTACCTGGAGTGTCTCTATCTCTCTGTGGGCAAACATATATACACACACACACACACACACACACACACACTGGCCTACATTCTCAGGGACAGTGATGAGCTGAGATGGGACTCTCTTGGAGCTTAAAGGCTAATGTTTCCAAATCGCACTCTCTGTCTCTGTCTCCTCTCTGTAGCCTAGCAGCAAGCTTGGATCTTATCACAGCCATGTTTATTACCAACCATCAGATCTGGTTATGAGCCAGATACATGTTCACAATTGTTGTGAACTACAGACAAACAAAAGGTACCGTAAGTGCGCAAAATGTACAAAGGACATTCAATCACCCAACTAGGGGTGAAGACTTTTGCACTCAACTGCACCTCTCACTCCTCACTCTGTTTTCATCTTGCTTACTTTTTTGTAAGGAAAATTTAAAGGAATTTGCATTTTTGAAAATGCAAAGAAACATCTGCAATCATGAGCAAAAGTTAGTGCCCCCTTTTTTAAATTCTATGTTGCTTTTTTTTTGTGTAAAAATGTAACAAAAAAATCCTCTGATCATTTCAGGTCTCAGTTTTAGGCAAATACAACCTCAGACGAACAAGAAGATATACTGTAACTTCTTTTCACCATGCCATTATTTATTTAGATGGCACAGCGGTCAGCACTGTTGACTTGCAGTTTCAGGATCGAGGGTTCGATTCCCGCCCAGGGTCTGCGTGCATGGACTGTACATGTGCTCGGTCCATTTAGTCCGGTTTCCTTCCACAGTCCAAAGACATGCAGGTTAGGATACTTAGTGATCCTAAATTGTCCGTCAGGTGTGATTGACTATCGGTGTCCAGCTGGCAACCCGACCCCTTAAGTAACTGCCACAGAAACGACGGATATATCTCCAGGGTGGGGAGTGTCATTGTGTCACTGATGTGCCAGATGGCACTGGATGGACCAAAATACCAACAAAAAAAAGTTATATATGAAATTAACTAAAGCAATGTTGTAAAGAAGAATGATGTGAAAGACCGATAAATTCACACAGGAAACAATTGCTGCTAAAGGTGGATCTACAGGCTATGAATCATGGGGGTACAGTAGTATTGCCCACAAGTTTTTTCTTCTTGGCTTCGTTTTTGTTATGGCATGTTGAAAAAAAATTTTTTGTTACTTATATGTTATTTTACTTATATGTTGTAGTTGTTTGTCTGACGTTATAGTTGCTGAATACGGACACCTGCTACGATCAGATGATTTTTTTTTTTTTATTACAATGGGGAAAAAAATTATTTAGTCAGCCACCACTTGTGCAAGTTCTCCCATTTAAAAAGATGAAAGAGGCCTGTAATTTTCATCAGGTTTACCTCAACTGTGAGAAGTAAGAAAGTAAGAAGAAAAATACAGAAAATCACATTGTAGAATTTATTTGCAAATTATGGTGGAAAATAAGTATTTGGTTAATAACACAATTACATCTCAATACTTTGTCATATACCCTTTGTTGGCAATGACAGAGGTCAAACGTCTTCACAAGGTCTTCACACACTGTTGCTGGTATTTTGGCCCATTCCTCCATGCAGATCTCCTCTAGAGCAGTGATGTTTTGGGGC
>JAQMYJ010000015.1:24668613-24691798 GCA_030014305.1 Clarias laeviceps | reverse complement strand
GTGTGTCTGTGTGTGTGTGTGTGTGTGTGTGTGTGTGTGTGTGTGTGTGTGTGTGTGTGTGTGTGTGTGTGTGTGTACGCACGCGCTGATGGATGGACGTTGTGTCCACACGCCGCTCAGAGCTGACAGGAGGAAGAGCCGGGCGTAATGGAGATAATCAAATCCCGGCTGGTCGCATCATCCGCTCCTCGCTCCCTCCGTCACGCCGTATTTCCATATCCGTCCCCCTCACTCTCTCTCTCTCTCTGTCACACACACATTTGCATTTATTCTCCTGACACACACTCTGACTTGCATATCCTCAAAGATAACGATCCATCAACTGTCTGTCTCTCTCTGTGTGTGTGTGTGTGTGTGTGTGTTTCTCTTACGCCGGTCAAACACGGTCACCGTCAGCCTCAGTCTGTCTCCTGATTTTGAAATCCTGAAAAACTGCAGCTGAACCTGAAAAAAGTGGGGGAAAAAAAAGTTGTTTATGGGAAAATATAATAATAATAAGGAGTAAATAAGAAATCGTGTCAATGCTAAAATAAATTAAATAAAGAAACACCCACTCAAGTTTGAACTCCCACCGCGAAAGTCAGGAAGCGCAAAACACTGCGGCCATCATTTGGTAAACGCTCTTCGTCGCTTTGATAAACCTTGAAGCAATGAAATGGAATAAATACTTTTAAATCAAAATAAAGTATAGACATGAGATAAGCGAAAAGTAGAAGGTACAACCCGTAGCGATCAGGACGGCAGAACCCGGGTCTGATGTAGGACATGGTGATGACCGTGACGAGTAATTTTGTACGATATTGCTAAATGCTATCGTGTGTGTGATGCTGAGGAAACCCTGGCGCGCGCACACACACACACACACACACGCTGCAGAGATGAGGCAAGTGCACCTAGTGTTTCCAGGCTGTGATCATTATTTTACACTCTTGAGCCCTAAACACACACTCATGAGATAAAAGGCGTCCATGTTTTTCTTTGCTTTTATGAAATTTCATATTTCCGAGTTCAGTCAGAAAAGGCATATTGGGCCCCAGTACTGGAGGCGTTTATCCAAAATGTACAATAAAATCTCATTTGAACAGTTAATACTGAGATGTATCTTCTACTTATTCTCTGTAAAGCTTCATAACGTCTCTAATCTGAGGTAACGTTTGTTAATTTATGATTTCTGAGGTAAGTTTTGGTCTTTCTTTCCTGCGAAGGTCTTCATGAGAAACGGTTTCATTATGGAGCTTGATGGCTTTTGGATACTGTTCTTGCAAGAACTTTTCCAGAACAGCTGACCTTCATGTCTTAAAATAACAACTGACTTAATTACCTAATATGTGTTATTTTATAGTTTTTGAAATCTCCAGTATTGTTCTAGAATGTAGAAAATAAATATTTGTAGATAATAAATATTAAATTAGAAGGGGTGTACAAACTTTTGAATGGTACTGTGTATAGAATGTGATATAAAAAAAACAATCAATAGATTAAGTAATTTTGAATATAAAAAAAAGTCTCTTTGATGCAACCTCTGTCAATCATTTTTTTAGAGAAATTAAGGGGCGGAGCTTTTAATAACATGGGCGGGAATCAACATTATAAACTTAAATAAAAAAATATTTAAAAAACACGTCTCGTACGTAAGTCTCGTACTGAAGCTCATTATTAATATGACATCAAACCTTTTGGTGTGTGTTCGACTTGGCTAACATTAAACGCGTGTACCGTTTTTACAACCAGTTATTTCCAGCATGGCTTGAATTTTCGAAGAGGAAATTGTAAACTCTCATGTTTATATTTTATTTCTCTTGATTTAATGTGTGTGTGTGTCCAGGCTGAGCCGCTTCAGCAGCATGGCGTCCAGACAGGAGACGGCCGACGCCGAGACTCAGGACCGGACGGATGGTAAAATGACGGAGAACAGCAGCATCGCTTGCAGCACTCAGACTCTGGACTCCCCCATGAGTGCGGCGAGAGCGCAGAAATCCTGTTCCACGCTCCCCGAGAGCGTGGAGGCGGCGCTGGACCCGTCCTCTCTGCCTCCTCCTCCTCCGTCCCTGCAGAGCGTGAACGGAGCGTCGGAGCAGCCCGGAGCACCAGCGGCGTCCCTCAGGGACGGACACTGCTTCCTCCGCCTGCTGCAGGCCGAGACGGGCCGCATGGACGCCTGGTGCCAACAGATGGAGCAGGAGAGCAAAGACAGACATCTCTCAGAAGAAGGTGAGAAGGAGCAATAGGTGGGCGGAGCAAGGGGCGTGTCTTTAAGCAGAAATTAACCAGCTGGTTTTTGCTGCTGCTAAAAACGTGAGGTTGCCTGGTTTTCAGCTGATACTGGAAAGTGCTTTGTTTTCCTCAGTGTTTTATATATAAGAAACAAATGGCGCAAAAGTCGGTGGATCTTTTTAAAAGAAAAAGAAAAAAAAACACTTTCACAAGTTTTCATAAGATGGAAAAGTCTTGTTTGAATGTTAGCTAGCTAGAGTTTATTTTATTATTATTTTTTTTTGCTAGCTTTTCACAAGTCATGATAAACCTTTAAACACATCATAACCGACTGAAGGCTTTAGGGTGACGTGATGTTCTTTTACACCCGCTTTAAGGCTGCGTTCACACGTGATGTTGTCTAATTTTTGTTAGTTTGTTTTTTGATAGTTTGAGTGCTAATATTTGCTAACCGCCCGGCCTAGCGTGTGTTCCAGATGGGGTTTGTTAGTCACAGTAAATAAAGACTGGTGTAAATCTGATGAGACGAAAATCAAGAGATTTTTGTAATTTTTGTAATTTTATTTATTTTTTTATTGTTTGTGCGTATGAAATGATCAATTTCATATGCACGCGAACATTTTTAATTTTCTTTTCACCGGCACTTAGTCGTCCATATTTGTTTGTTTGGTTTTCTTTTTTCTCCTCACTTCTCCCCCCAAACTTCTTCCTGATCAGTCACAAGGTAATAAAATGATTAACGTCATTTTTATTTTTTTTTTCTCCCACTTTAAAGCTCTGCCATTTTGAAAAGCGTCCACATTCCGCCCACATGGCGCCCTCTTCCTGACGGATCACGTTACTGCAAGCGCTCAAGACAAAAGTCTGAAAGCAGCCTTAACGGGAAACCGTAAGGCCGCCTCGGGATTTCCAGATCCGCTCTCGGTGGAAAATTTCACTCCGTTTCATCACCGACCGGTTTTAAGACGCTAAACGGCAGATATTTCACAGACACCCATCCCAAACCGTTTCGCAATCTCCACCCGAACCTGATCATCTTTTACTAGCCGAGTTTCAGCAGCGCATCATCGCGCATCACCTTCGGTTTTTCCAGACACCGCAGCTCTTTAACATTTCCTTTTGCTTTATTATTATTATTATTATTTTTATAATTTTTATAATTTTTTCTCCCCTCTTTGTGTTTGTACATCCTCCCTCTCTCAGCTTTTATCCTCCTAAAGGAGCTACATGTAAGATTCATTAAATTTTTCTTTCTTTCAAGCATTTCTCATGACATTAACGATCACTCATGTGCTCATCTGCGTAGCGTCTGGACAAATCTGGGGTCTGATTGTCAATGGACGGGAACGGACAGGCCAGATGGGGACGAACATCTGGAAAAAGAACGCCTTCATCTTACATTTAGCTCCTTTAACGGATCTCCTTAGCACAACTGCGACAGATCTGAAAGCTCTTTCTTTAGCTCAGTGCGCAAATTCAGAGGCTTTTGTGAGTCGCATGTTAACGCCACACAGAGACGCCGTGAATCAAAAGGTGTCTCTTAACGATGACCGATGGCCACCTGTAAGCTATGGCATGTGTGTGTGTGTGTGTGTGTGTGTGTATATATATAAACACGCGCACACACACACACAAAGGCTATCACAGTGGCTTCAAGATGGAGGTTTAATCACGGCTTGATAAACCAGGAATAAACGATGAGCTCGCCAAGAACTCCGGCTTTAATTAAACTGCTATTTTTGGCTTTTAATTAAAACTCAGTGTGGGTTTTTAGGGTTGAACCGGATGTCAGAATCCCGAAGGAAGAATATTAGCGTAGTCATATGACGTGAAATTTGATTAACATTAACGTTAACATGAACACTGGGATGTTTAGGATTTTCCCACGAGGAGGATTAACGTAGGACATGGCAACCGGATGAGTGCAGTATGTCTTCCATAAAAGGCTAGTGTTTAAGCTTAAGTTTCTTTCATCGTGTGTGTGTGTGTGTGTGTGTGTGTGTGTGTAGTGCTGGGGAAGATCCGCAGTGCGGTAGGCAGCGCTCAGTTGCTCATGTCTCAGAAGTTCCAGCAGTTTCGAGGCCTGTGCGAGCAGAACCTGGTGAGTCCCAGAGCCTCGGGCTTGTGACGCGGCTTCGTTCCGCTCTTCTTTTTCTTCTTAAAGGAGCTACATGTGAGATCGCGCGCACTTTCAGTTTCTTTTTACGCATCAAATCATCCTCATGAGCCACTCACGCACGCGATCGCGTCCACGCCAATCAGCCGGCCGCCTCTAAGCATCGCGAGCTCGTTCACGCCTGACGGGAAAGTTTAACATCAAAGGACGATTATTCTGTTTCAGAGCGAAAACGAACGCCGTAAGCTCCTGGAGAACGTGAGGGTGTCCTTAGATATGGACTAGAAACCTCTGTGACGTGTCTCTCGAGCTTAACTGCTTTTCTGACAGCACCGGTTGCTTAGCAACTAAAAAGATGATTAGAACAAACCAGTGACGAACAATGGTCCAAGTGTAACGATTTGTTTTTGTTGCGTTTTTTTATTTTATTTTATTGTTATTTTTTTTTATCATTAACCCTTTAACATCCTCACTAAGGAAAAAAATCAATAAAAAAAAAACTTTGCATTTTTTTTTTTTCTTGGGGCTATAATGACAACAATCAATATGTATTATTTATATATTATTTTATATTATTATTTAATATTTATATTTATTTGTCAACAGACCTCAATATAGACCTTTTCCAAATGGTTGAGATGTCACTTCATGGTAAACGAATCACTATATTTAAAAGTGCGTTTTAAAAAATTGACAAAATATGTAATTTATAAATATATAAAACAATATTATATTTCCAAAATAATTGAAACATATTAAATATATATTAATATATTAAAAAGGAAATGTATTAAAAAAATATATAAAAAGCATTTGTTCATTCAACCCCCCTAAGTTCCCCATGATATGCTACTAAGCAATTAAAAAGACATAATATATTACGACACAGTGACATCTAGTGGATTTTTTTAAACATAGCATACCTCAACCGATTGGTAGAGATAGCACAATCAGGTTAATTTTCGCACATTTTTAATATGCCGATATAGTGACTCAAAATGTGCTCTACCAAAAGGTTGAGCGGAATGTTAAAGGGTTAATCTGAAGCATGAGTACAGAAGTCAGTTGTGATGCACTTTGAGGTGTGTGTATCAAGGCTTTTGTAAAGTCTTTGTTCAGCTTTTCGAACCGCTTTTAATAACGATCCGTGTTTATATAAAAAAAAAAAAAAACTTGCTCTTGATTGGCGGAGGTTTTAGTCATAATCATAATTGAAATATAGTGTTCGTGTTGTGTTAAAATAAAAATAACATACTTTTGGAGAGTATCTTACTATTAAGAAAAATATATATACTTTATACCATTTATGTTATATAATGCAATATATAATTTATTTGCATATATTTTAAAGATAAACAGTTTTCTTTATATAAAATTTTCCATATACGATTAAACGTACTAAAACGCTTCTTTAATTTGCATCATGGCTCTAATTTTACATTTAGCTCCTTTAACAGTTAGCGCAGGAGTCTGAACATCCGCAAAATTTAGTTGGTTCCTGTTCTCACGTACGTTGTAGCAGATAAAAACAGTCTTTTTTTTTTTTTTTGTCTGTCCTCCCCCTTTTTTCTTTTTTGGGACAAAATAAAACAAAAAAAAGGCAGCTGTCGATCTGCAGAGCATAAACTCCTTCATCCTGAAGAGCGCAGAGAGAGAACAGGAGCTGACTAAGTTTGCCGAACTGTAAGAGGAATCAAACACTCTGAGGCGTGCTGTGTGGTTACCATGGTAACCGGTTGAATATTTCCCTGTAACAGCACCGACCTGAGTTTTCTATTCCTCATTTAAAGTTCCCCTCTTTGCACTTTGTGTGTGTGAGTGTGTGACTTGCGATTATTATTATTATTATTTTTTTTCTTCTTGCGCACTCCAGGACGTGAACGCTCAGCCGCGGGCCACCGCTCAGGACCTGGCGGGTTTCTGGGATCTTCTGCAGCTCTCCATCGAGGACATCAGCACGAAGTTCGACGAGCTCCACCTGCTCAAGGCCAACGGCTGGAAACGTCCAAAGAGCAGCAGCAGCAGCAAAAAGGTGCCGCGCCTCACACGCTTAATCTGAAAACCTCCTTACGTTACACCGACATGTCCAGAAAGGTTACGAGGCCGTTGCTATAGAAACGATAATCGATTCGAACAAGAACGAGCTGCTTTTCTGAAGAATTTGACAGCGCTGTGGTATATGTACTCCTTTTTAAAACCCAGAATCTCACACACACACACACACACCTGTCCGTTCCTACAGGAGGAGCGGAAACCGGCTGGCGTGACGACACCGAAGAAAGCGGCAAAGGCCAAAGTGGCAGCAGCAGCAGCAGCAGCGGCGGCGGCTGCTGCGCCGGCGGCACAGAAGGAGAAGGGCAGCGGAGACTCGGCCGCTGATAAACAGAGACAGGAAGCGCGGCGGCGTCTGATGGCCGCCAAACGAGCCGCCTCCGAGCGCCAGAACTCCGCCACGGAGAGCGCCGACAGCATCGAGATCTACGTCCCTGAGGCTCAGACTCGCCTCTGAGAGAAACCAACCCCACACACACACACACACACACACACACACACACACACACACACACACACACAATCACATTTTGCATACTCGCGTGCTTCTGAAACATACCTGAGACACGGAACTTATAAACAATAAGAGTACGGACTTGGGAAATAATAATAATAATAATAATAATAATAATAAAAAATTTAATAAATAAATAAATAAAGCGTGTGTGTGTCAGCGCGGAAGGTTCGCGGCGCGGACGGAGACGTTTATTACCGAACTTTTTGTTTATAATAAGAATTATCATACAGAGCTGTAATTATCTCACAGAGTGGACCGAACACCCGCCTGTAAATTGTCCACATATCTCGGACGCCATTGCGGCGCGTGTCCGTGTGGGAGTGTGTTCTAAAGAATCCGACGCCCACATTTCAGTCACTCCACCACGCCCTTTTCCTCTGGCCATCCCAGCACTCCCCCCACCCCACCCTCCCCATGAGCACGCACTCAGGATTCTGCACGTGTGCACTTGTTTTACAGCAATGTGGTCTTCCTCTCCTCGCCTTCATCACCACCATCATCATCATCACTATTATTATTATTGGTACATCGCTTTTTAGGCCATTGAATTATATAGTAATGTGAGATATATAATATTAATTTTTTTTTTTTTCATGCCTTAATTAGATTCACTGATGGTTGCGTTCACACTCACAAGATCCGTTTCATATTAAACTCCAGGTAGATTTTCTCCCATTCCCCCCCCCCCTTTTTTTTTTTGTAACATGACTTATAAGGAATAAAAAATAAATAAAAATAAAAAATCTTCACAGCATGCTGTTAGAGGAAAATAGACAATGACTGTTCAGTTTCAACAGTTCGACAACACAATTCCAATGATTTGATTGATTTATTAAAGAATAAAGCATTACTTGTTATACATGTTTTTATCCTAATCGTGTTGGCCCTAAACCGCCGTCCCCTCGATTCCAGTCTCTCATGATTCGGGTTAATTAAGCAACAGCAACCACATTTATTCAAAAAATAAATATTTACACATGTCCTCGGTCTTGAAACCATGGCAGCTGACACTGGAGACGCCTTCCAGATGTGTTCCTAATAAACCTCTTCTTACTGAAATACATCAACATATCAACAATTATGCAGTTATTAAAAACATGCTTTTTTTTTTTTTAATTCCTTCTTCAGTGATCATGTTTATAGAATGACGTTATAGAACGCGTTCACGTTCAGATTCTGATGTTAATGTTACGATAATCATAAGTGTATGAGAACGAGCGTTAATGTATAAACCTAATACTCTGATAATCAGATTTGAGCAGCACTGCGATCTAAAGCGTTTACATCAATCGATTGATTATTTTTTTTTTTTCTAAATGATGATTTTTTTTTTTTTTTTCATCAAAAATATCCTCCTGTTTTCCATTATCTGTGTGATGTGTTACTTTTTGGGGAAAGGTTTTCAGCTCATACATCACACACACACACACACACACACACACACACTCAGGGGTGGGATACAGATTGCAAAATAAATTTGATTATTTTTATGTTTGGATTTGCCAAAAATCAGAATTTCAGTTTGCAGATTGTCCAGGTAACATTTTTTTCATCCTGAATTTGGACTGAATTGTCCCACAATCTGTATCTTTTTTAAAAACAATTTTTTTATTATTATTACTATTATTATTTTTATTATATTAAAGCGATTTTCGTTGTCATGGATTTTTCTGCTTTGTGAATGTAAAGGATCTAAACACTTCATCTGTGTGTTTTCACACACTTGAGTCATTTGAAGCACTCTGATTGAAAAAGGTTTTGTTATTTGTTATCATCTTCCTGAAGTTTTCTTCCATCCACAGATTTATTTTATTTTTTTCCCCCCTGTGAATGTAATGATGTCGTCTTGTGGGTTTTGCATCACAGTACGTTGGCCAGACATGACGTTTCCTTCCCCAGAGCAGCACTTTATTAATCAGAGCTGAGAGAATATATATATATATATATAGTTTTCCTTTATTATTTTTTTAATTTAGAAATTGTAGAACACTTGGGGAAGTGGTTCTGGTTGGATGGGGCTATGCATCATGTTTTTGTTTATAACCGTTACCCCTCGGATCAGATTCCAACCTCTTGGAAAATCCTTCATAATGATTGTATGGCGTTCGTTGTTCCGTACACACACCATGAAAATACATCTTCATACCTAATTCTGTTCCGTTTTGCTCTGCGTAAATGTATAATGTACTGTATCAGACGCCACTTTCCACACCTCACTTCACCATGCGGTCACACTAACGACAATAAGGGGACTAGCGGGATTATTATTTTTTTATGTGTAATTTCAGTGACGCTTAAAATAAAAATAAAAAATGTAGATTTATTTATTAAAAATTTTTTTTTAATACAAGTTAGTTGTTACGCAGTAAAAGTCCAAACGATGACTCCAGACTCGAATGATGAAAGTGAAGCTTTGATCGTTGGTGCTAGTTCGCATCACTAATCTAATCTTAGCGTGCACGATATTACGAAGTAGCGAAGCAAATCGAGCAACTAATCGTTACGCCAATTAGACAATATTTTTAGCGCACGTAAAATTATTATGTAAAAGCCACGCCCACAAACGAACTCATCGTTCATAATCCTCCTCAGCCATGGCATGACATGAGCAATGCTACAATCCAACTTTTTTACTATTATTATTATTATTAATAATAATAAATTCTGTACAAAAGACTGAAATGTACACTAGCATTAGCTTTAGAATCTGCACATTTGGGATTGTTTTTAAGACGTGCTGTACATTTTTCATGTCCAGAGAAATATTAAACTTCATTTTCTTCTTTTTTTAGACAGCGTGTTTGTCATCATTCATCTCTCAGCTTTTTTGTTGACAAGAGCATGACATGATCACCAACGCAACACCATTTCATATTTTACAATGAAAAAATATGTTCTATACCAGATTAAGGTGTGTGTGTGTGTGTGTGTGTGCGCATGTGTGTAGGGATCCTGCTTGTTATCAAGGTTCGTATTGATTTTATTTTTTTTTATTTTTTTTTTGGTGAGTAATGAGGCTGAAATTTGTCAGAATGTTGTTGTTTTTTTTCCATGTAACTGTCAGGTGTGAACTCTCTTATGAGCCGCTCACTGATCTCTGCAATAACATAAAGCTTTATTAAAAGCGCAGTGTCCCGCTCGACTTCATCACACGCTCTGTTCTTAAATTTCTGGTTTCTGATTTAAAAAAGCGTGATTTTTTTTTTTTGTGGTAAATATTTTCATCATGATTAAGTTGTAGCGTTCAGATAAACACTAGTCCATGTAAACACTAGCCGTTCGATTTGAGAGTTTGGATCAGAATATCGTCCGAGAGTCGCGATTTGAACCGTCCACCTGCTAAAACCTCATCTTGTTCCTAGTGGCATACAACATTTATTTCATAATTTTTTTTCTCATAAACTTCATTCATTGAGATTGTTATTTCCTACATAACCCACAATGCCTTTGGAGTAACAGTTGATAATAGTGTGACAGGAGTTCACGCTCTGCTCCTCAAAACAGGTTTAAGATTAAATAATCTGTCTGGAATTGGAATCTCACTCATGAACAAAAAGATTTCGTTTTAAATATTAGAAATTAATACAACAGTATTCTAGATGTTTTGTAGCATTTAATATTATTTGACATATATATTAAGTTGGCACGTTTGTACATTGAAGATATTTCCAAAAAAAATATTTTTGGGGACGTAAAATGAGTAACAGAACACATCAAGATGTTTTTTGTTATTTTTGTTTGTTTGTGCACGAATCATGTAAAAACTACTGAACGAATATTAACAGGGTTTTCAAAGGTGTATTAGGCCGAGCTTGAGGTAACATATAGGCTTTGTTTAATCACAATCGGCCTATGGGAAGAGAAGATATGCTACTTTGACATTTAAATGGAAAACGTCTTATATAAAAAAAATTATTTGACCTTGGAATAATCATTAGTTCTTCTCAAAATTCACCAGATGGCGCTGTACATTTTAAAATACGCGCTTACAGTTAAATTCCACGTAAACAAGTCACAGGCACATCTAATATCAAATTATATCAAATGCTACAAAACATCCCGAAGACTGTAGAATATATTTATTTCATATAAATTTTTATTTTTATTTTTTTGCTTTTTTATAAAATCTAGACTGGATCAATGATAAATGATGACTGAAATATTACATGTCCTTCATTTTGTCTTTTCCTCATAAATGTTTGTCCAGTACTTTTGTCCCTGAGTTACAGAGTTACGGACGGATGCTAACAGGTGACGAGCGAAGTAACAGCTACCTGTAGTTTGTACATTGTGCAGGTCATTTAAGTTCACCTCCTTAAAATTTTCCGTTGCCTCAGTTGCACATGGATTTATTATTATTTTTAAAATAAACCCACAGAACAAACCCACATTGTCACCTGAATCAATTCCACTTTTAAATTTTAAGCCACGCCTCCTTTAAATCATGCTGCACTGTTCTGCGTTACCGATCAGAAGGTCAATGGATTAAGTCCAAGTTGAGCAAGGTGCGTAACCCCGCTGTCACCTCCAGGGGCGCTGTATCCTCTCTGACTGCAGCGTCCTGCCTGGGACATGCTAAAACAATTATTTTTCTCTACTATAAAGTTTAATAAAGGCTTCTTACATCTTCCTAAATCTAGTTTCAATGTGGACCTTTAGCCTCTGTGAGGTTCATCCGTACATCTCCGTAGACCAGCACGTGTCGTACAGTGTCAGATTGATGAGCGTGAACAATATGCGACAACTTGCGCAATGCTAAACACGTACAGTAGCTATTAGCTTGCCTCCCTTCTTAGCCTTCTTACTTTAGAATGTGGCTTCATCCTGACTGATCACGTGCATTTCTCCAATTAAAGCCAACATCTGAAATTGTAGGAAGTAACATTTCATTTTTATTTAACATTCATAGAAACCTTTTTTTCTTTGAAACCCATGTTTTCATCTTTATTTACAAGAGGATGATGTGGATAGTGATTTCCGTCTCAAAAGCTCGCCTTGGATTACAACACTGTGGGGTTGAAACTGTTTGTTTTACGCTAGTTTTTGATGATCTCGTGTCATTTTCTATTGTTGTTTTATCTCAATCACAATGTATGTTTCTCTGTGTGTCTAATTCTCTTGTGTATGGAGGGAGAAGCAACATGTTTTGTAATTAACCCCCCAAACCTGGCACAAAAGGAGTTGCATGGTATAGCAATATCTCCCGGTCCTCATCGGTCCCTTTCTGCGGATGATGTGTTTGCCTCGACGTGTTTCGTGACGGATCGTCCGCCATCGGCTCATCAAACGTTAATAATAGGGCTACAGCTTGCATCGACTCAGTGATGGAGGAACGACTCCAGCAGACTTTCAGCAGACGATCGAGGCTGCTTTTTATAACTCCTTCCCTCTGTTTTAGAGGAACGACCACGAGGACCTTGAACATTCGAAACACCTTCGGACGAAAGGACGATATCGGACACATCTGTTGTTTAAATCTAAACTGGACGTTAAGTGTTAACGGGGATATTTCCGAAGATGATTTTTAGCACTGGAGTGTCACTTTGGGACTTTTGCTTTGCATTCTGTTGATATTCATGCCATCAAATAAGCTTACAACCTGCATCACCAAATCCTGGACCAGTTCTTAGTAGACTCCATTAAACAAATGATGGGAAAAAATTCTATAAATTTAGCCGCAAACTAGTAAGTATCCCTGCTATCAGGCTGACAAGCTCGCAAGAGATCACTGCATCGTATCAATCAATCAAAAGAATGACTTAAGTCTGACCAAAGGCACAGGGACCAGCAACGAATACGACCTCTAGCTATGTTAGCTATGATAACTTCAGAAATCTTTTCATCAGATGTTTTGTTGCACTAGCTGGGTCTGAAATCATACCCTGAAATAGTCGTTTACTATTTATTATAAATAGCTCGAGAGACCCGTAAGCGCAAAAACGTAACCTGCTGTCATGCACAGAACATTACAAACACGCAAAATTAACTGTATTAAAAAGGGTAACAGGGCTATCACGCGTAATATCTAAAAGAAAGATAACGACGATCTTTTGATGTTTTGTAGCGATTTTTAATGGTAGATTTTCAACAGTCCTAAATAAGTTTCCAAAATGAGTTGGCTGGTTCAATGCTGTTTATATGTCAAAACAAAAAAAAAAAAAAGTTATGAATCATCATACTTAATAACGTAGTGTGTAACGATCCAAGCTAATAGGATTTCCCACTACAAAGAGTGATAACGAGGCACGACAAAGTGACTGAAACAGAAATTACTTCTCTACACGGGTGTGTAAGCAAAAACAGGAACGATTTCAGACACGTCCTATGGTTCAACATGTTCTTTACGCGTTCATGAGTTAAAGTTAAAACGTTCAGGACGTGGCTAGTCGACGACCCGCGAGGACGCAACAACACTAGGGCGCTAGTTGTTTCGAACGGTTGTTTCTGCTAACACATTGGTTTAAATTACGTACGATCGACGTGTTTTATGTCGTCTGTGACATTCTTGTAAAAAACAATAATGAAAAATATTACAGTGGCGTGAAAAAGTATTTGCCCCCTTCCTGATATAGTTTTTGTTTTTTTGCATATTTGTCAAACTAATTTTCATATTACACAAAGATAACCAGAGTAAATACAAAATACAGTCTTTAAATGATTATCAGGTGGAAAAAGCTGTCCGAACTTGCCTGGCCCTATGTGAAAAAGTGATTGCCCCCTAAACCTAATAGCTGGTTGTTCCACCCTTGGTGGCATCAACTGCAATCAAACTACTTAAATAAGTCTTTCACGTCGCTGTGGAGGAATTTTGACCCACTCTTCTTTGCAGAATTGTTTTAATTCAGCCTTATTGGAGCGGTTTAAGTCTGAACTGCATTTTTAAGTCTGGACTTTGACTCGGTCGCTCCAGAACCTTAATTTTTTTGTTTGTTTGAGTTTTTTGAGCCATTAAGAGATGGACTGGCTGGTGTGTGTCCTGCTGCATAACCCAAGTGCGCTTTCAAGCGTTTATTTTTTTCACATAGGGAAGGCTTTTTCTCCTTGGAATCATCATTTAAAGCATTGACTGTATTTTGTATATAGTAGTTAAAAACTTTGTTGGGTGATTTGAATCATTTAAATGTGACAAATATACAAAAATAATTAAAAAAATAAACAAGGAATGAACACTTTTTTACAGCACTGTATATGTTCTAGCATCTGTATATGTTTCTAAAGACATGCAAGACACTTGTAGGTTTATTATAAAACATATGCACTGAAATGTGTTGCATTTTTGAGCAAATAAGGTTTAGGTATTAGTACGTTATTAATAGATTGATGACGTTCCTTCAGCGGCTTCAAGAGCCAAAACTACAGCGCGGAAACATCTTGATTTTTTTTAAAATATCTTTCTATATAAAATGTAACTAGAATTCTGTTAAAGATTTAATAATGATTTTAAGATTCCTAGCTATTTGACTCTGGCGTAGACCAGCCTGAAATGAAAACTCAACTCTATGGAAAAATACTCTTTGGAACTTTCATTCTTGGTACGTTTTAATTTGGGTCTGTTCCAATCTGAATAAGATGGGAAATAGTCGCCATAATAAAGGAAACATAGGTGCGTAATTTTTTTTATCATAAAACTACAAAGAAAAGAAACAATCTAATAGTGTGTAGTTCCTCCGGAAGTGGAAAATGCAAAACAGCCAGCGCAGAACTCCAGTAAGAACCTGGGAAGGACTAGATGTCAAGCTTGAAAGTATCACTTGAACAACTGATTGAGTCGTATTTCAAAGTGGGAAATTTGGGAGACCTTTTGTAAATTGCTCTTAAATAAAGCAGACGCTTTCTCGTTATTTTTTTTTTTACTTTTAGTTGTTTTGTTTTTTTTAGTTAATCTTTGGCGTATCTTCTGACATGTACAGTATCTGAATGGAGCTTTGGATCTCTTGTACGTTTGACTTCCTGATGAGCACCTGAACGCAGCATTTGTTATACAAAATGTGCCTCCTCAGAGGTGTCTGGTCCGAGATCAGGTCTTTATTACCCCCCGAATCAGAACCCGCGCCGTTCTCACCGTCACGTTTCACCCGAGAAAGGGCAACGTTGTTATTGTAAATGCTTATTTTACACATAAAGTGAATGAGGATTAGGTGATGAAATGTTATACTGTGTAGACTATAGGGGTGTTTGTGGGAAGATTTCTTTTACAACAGCAAAAAAAAAAATTATAATAATAAAGTTTTATTTAAGACGTAATGGAACATTTTTTTTTGGAAGTGTTTATTTGATCCCCGAGTGACGAGGCGGGGCTGGGACAATGCTGGCGTGGGGTGAATTAATGATATTGAGTCTCATTCTTTCCCAAACAGGGTGGTACAGGAAGGCATGAGCTGCTTATCTTGGCCAGGATCGTGGATTTGTTTGCTTTAGGAGTCGTAGCTCGGCGTCGGAAGGCGGCAGAGGAGAGACTGAAGTCGGATCATACTGTATACAACAAGGCTAAACATGAAAGGACAGTATGTACCGAAAAAATCGACACAGCGCTAGTTTTGTGATTCCTTCTCAAGAAAAGACATACATTAGACAAATATTAAATGTCATGCATATTTACATACCTTAAGACTTTGACTTTGATTGATTTCTTGCTTTATAGTTCAACATATTTCAATTTTTATTCTAAATTTTGGGTTTCTTCCCGAAAAGTGACCCAAATTATACCAGGCAACAGTTTAACCTTGAAATACAGTAGCATGTAGGATGTCGTACTTACATACATGGACATCAGTGGCACTTTTTAAAGAATTGATTGCATGGCAGACGCGACAAAATGTTAATCGAGCATGGCTTACACACAGTTCCCAAAATAACACAGACTCCTGAGTTCATTCATTCCTGTGTTCGTTCATGGCATTTGGCAGACGTCCTTGTCCAGAGCAACTTACAAATTCATCTATCTCATTATACAGTACTCTGCAAAAGTTTTGACACCCTCATTATTCATATTTTGCTTCCAAAGAGCCAGACTCTCTCTCTCTCTCTCTCTCTCTCTCTTTTTATGTAGTCATGAGATATGAATAGTTCTGCAGGCTTCCTGAAGGCTCTCATTTTCAGTCCAGTCCCTGAACCTGAGCAGCTTCAGAGAACACAGTGACCTATGAATCATTCCAGCATAAAAAGCATCTGACTTAAGGCATGAGCCAGTGAGAAACAGGTGCGGATGATGACAGATGATCAGGCCGGTGATTAGTATACTGATGATGCTGAACGCTGAGTGGTCGGAATGGACGAGAGGGGAAATGAGGTCGCTGCTGAAGCTGTTACATAAACAACTAATTGTAAATTAAATCACGTCATTAGGCGCTTTGCAGCCTGCCGCAGGAAAACTTTTGTTCCCATTTAATCGACATCATTTCATCTCATTTGGTATAAAGATATGAGGGCTGGCTCAAGACCTTCACACGGTACTGTTAAGGGTTGAGGGACTTGCATTGGCAACTTGGTAGTGCAGTGGTTTGTACCCGTGACCTTATTTCTTGACCATTCTAAAAGTGTTAACAATTTTTGGAAACAAAACTTCTCGGAAATGTCACCTTCGTAGCTGGTATTGTATAGTATGGAATTCTAACAAATGGCATCGTTCAGAAAGTGTAGTGCAGCTGTTTTCATTTTCTGTACCAACTGCCCTAAGGTTTGTGAACTGAAATCCCTGGATTAGCCGCTTATCCAAGTCCTAAACCCTCAAATGCTTGGCTCTACTATTAGAATTATTAGACGTTCTGCCTCACATTAGATAAAATTGTCTGACAAATGAATGTCTCTATCTTTATCCTACATCACCATTGGTAACAAAACCTTCTCTGTAAATCACTGGGTTGATCAGATGCCTGATCTCCACCATGCTCACCAAATTTTGCCCAGTCTTGTGGTGCTTTTGATTAAATTCCCCTTCAGGCACAAGATCTTATTCTCAATAACAATGGGAGATTTTGGAAACCGAAGCCATGTTGTTTTATTCCATTTGCAATCGTTCTTATTTAGTTTCGACAAAGAAAGAGAGTCAGAGATTGTGTTCATGCCCAAATTTAAAACAATACAACAATAGGTGATTTTTTTTTTGGCTTTAGGCACATGATTATATGGATATACAGTCAATATGACAGAATGAAGCCTTTGTGAAGCTGATCAGGGGACGGATTTGCAGACAGACATTAAGCCAGGATGGACTAAATGAATAAGATGTGAATAAGATTCTTCAATTTAAATATCTCTCTGGTCCAGCAATAGGCTTAACCTGTGTGTGTGCAAAAGAAGCCCCGGAGTGTGTATGCAGGCACAGTAAGATCATCAGCATTTTGATAATAGTCCAGATTTGAATAACTCCTGTTTTGTTTTGTTTTGATTTATATGTCATCCTTGTCTTTGGCCCCATGCTTGAGGATGCGGGTGAACTCTGTGTAATTGAAGTTTCCTTTCTTGTCGATCGGTGCCTCGCGGAAAAGCTCGTCGACCTCCTCGTCTGTGAAACGGTCGCCCATGGTGGTGAGGAGCTCGCGAAGGTTGTCTTCATGGATAAAACCTTCAGGATGAGACGCATGTACGATCAGAAGACCGGAACAAACACCGGATCAAAGACAGACATTTGAATGATTGGTGACAACCTCAGGTGGGGATTTGTGATGGAACTATAGATTAACCCCGGAATCAACTTTGAAGAAAATATTTGAAATAGACAATTTTAAATAGAATAAAGGATTCACTCCCAAATGATGGATTTCTACAACACACTTCATGTTCAAGTGGGAGCACCTTGGAGTTGGACTGCTCTTGGTCAACGTTTCAGTTAGACATTTTCTAAATGAAGCTTTGAAACAACTAGTGGACGTATTGTATGGGGTAGAGAATGATGGGATCTTGATGGGTATACAATCATCCACGTTTACTTTCTCCATGGTGAAAATTATGAAATTATTAGTTGGATATATGTACACCATTTGTAAATCATAGTAGATGATGTCGTTACACCATGGCCGTATCAGTGCATATCATAATAACCAAAAGCTACCTGAGCCATCCTCGTCAAAGCAGGTGAAGGCGTTCCTTATGACGTCCTCGGGATCCGTGCCATTGAGTCGCTCTCCAAACATGGTGAGGAACATGGTGAAGTTGATCGGACCTGGAGCCTCACTCATCATGCCCTCCAGGTACTCATCTGACGGGTTCTTTCCTGAAAAACAGGAAGACAGGATACCAAACATACAGTATTTAAATCTCTGGTTTGATGATGAAATTGTCTAACGTACTGCATACACTGCTTTTCTGAAACAGTTACCAAGAGAAGCGAGCATGTCGTGAAGATCCTCCTTATCAATGAAGCCATCACGGTTCTGGTCGATCATATTGAACGCCTCTTTGAACTCCTGGATCTGGGACTGGTCGAACATGGCGAAGACGTTTGAAGTCGCCCTCTGGGGGCGCTTCTTCGTCGTCTTCCCCTTGGCACGCTTGGCGGCAGACATTTTGGCTGAAGAGTTTTGACCTTTAAAGGAAAGTCACGGTGGTTAAATGTCTAGTGTTCCCTCAAAGATGTTCCTCAAGGGTTTTTTGGCTGGTTTAAAGGATTCGACAGGCAACATTTACTGAAAGAATGACCTTCAATACAAATACAGAGTACATGGCACTGAAAAGTTTAACAGTGACTTTTGTTTTAAGAGTTCAGGAATAAGTCCTGGGATCTGGATGCATGTAGATGTTGAACATTTGTTTACATCTGATGGTCTTTTTCAGGTTTGTTGGTGTTGATGTTCAGACGTAACTAGATTTAGACTCATACCGTATGAGTGACCGTACATAAGTGATTCATGCTAATGGACAGAAAACCGTTCTTATTACATGAAGCTCACTTTTTGAGTTTGGGCAAGCGGCTTTTTTGATGAATTCCAGATCATGCTGGGTGATGATACTGTATTTGCTCTGATAATCAAAGGGATTTTCACTGATATGATTCTGACATGGAGAATTTTTTCACATAGTCTGTTGTTGATTTCATCCACGATTTCATAGAGATCATGTCGTACAGTAATAAGCAAAATGTAATTCTATTAAAAGGCAGCTGTAAATGTGGAGTCTAAAACTTACTTAAAGGATGGAAGCATATGCACTAATGTAACCTCCAGTTACTGGAACATTCCCAACATTGTGGTCAGTTAATAACTGAGTCGAGTGGCTTAAATATATTTTTTTCTTGTTAATAATTTATACAGTATTGAACAACACCAAACCTCAGAAACTGGACGCGTATAAATATTAAATAAGAATATTGAATTGTTGGGTTTGGCTGAATTCCAAATGGCTCGGTGTGAAAGATTTGCTTCTTTATTGAATTTGTACTCGAGATTGAATTGAGACGTTACCAGGAAGCACTGTAGACCCAAAGCGTTTTCATTATTGACTTGGACGTTTATTGCCATTTGTACTAAGGTGTACTGACTTTTTCTTGGGCTGGTCTCAGTATGGTTTTGGTCTAGAATTTGTCAAAATTACATTCATGTTGTCATTTCTTTCCCCATGCAAAAGTTTAACGAAGTAATTCCTTCCTCATGGTTGTTGGTCTTGATCTTGGTTCACTTTCAGTTTGATCCCATTTTGAATGGACTTGACCATCTTAAGACTCAGTCGTGACTTGATCTCAGCTAGTTCTGGTCTTGGATGTTTGTCTTGCTCTCCACAGTGGTGGTTTCGACTACAGTGGTATTACCAGGGAATTGGTGATATTAGATAATTTATTAATAAGAAAAGATTTATTTAAGCCACTTGACTCAGTTACAGTATTAGTTGACCACAATGTTGGGAATGTTCCAGTAACTGGAGGTTACATTAGTGCATACTGTACTGTATGCTTCCCTCCTTTAAGTCTGTGCAGTTACAGCTGCCTTTTAAGATAATTACTTTTTGCTTATTACTATCCAACATGATCTCTATGAATGTGATAAAATTCTCCATGTCAGAATCATATCTGTGAAAATCCCTTTGATTATTTGTGGAAATACAGTATAATCAATTAGCATGATCTGGAATTGAGCCAATTATAATAATAACAGTTTTATGTCCATTAGCGTGATTAAACTTCCCTACGAACTGCCATCGCCTTCATGTTGTCTCATGAGTTTACACCGTCCTATACCATCCTTGTGAGACCACCTCATGATCTAAAGAACTTATAGTCTCCAAATCCAGACGCGCCGACCATAAACTGACCTGGAGTTGGAATGAGGTTGCCAGGTTACTGATATTTGGACAAATCAAATAACTCCCTACGAGACAGCCCTGGATGAGACACTCATATACCGATACGCTTGGTAAGTCGATAACATTCTAAAAAAAAAAAAAAAAAAACTCTCAGTGAGGGAATCAACAAACTGTCAAACGTCGAACAAGTTGTGGCATTCGAACAGCACTGGGCTTCTAGAGCATTCAGACATCCATGACACACCCACGATTGCAAATGAGTAATGGCTCATGCTAACCACTTTCATCTGGCCCACATCCCTCTGTGGAATGACAGCGAGGAACTCATCCGTGTCTGACTGCCTCGATGCAGCCACAACTCAACCTCGAACAAAAATACACTGATGTGATGTGGATGGGGGATAAAAATGGAAACCGACTACAAGATATTACATGTTTCTGTTCCTGGGTCCAGATCGAGTTGGAATTCTGTAGAAATACTTGAAGATATGCGTCTAGACTGTTTTTTTTTTTGTTCTGGTGGTGGAATGAGCTTTCTAGATGCATTACAGTCAAGTCACTGGAAATCTTTAAGTGACAACTAAAGACCTATCTGTTTCTTAGACCATCACACACCCCCACCCCCCGCCTCCATTAAATAAATAAATCAATAAATAGATAAATAGACATGGAAACTTAAGTCACGCCAAATGTAAATGTAAATGTAAATGCATAAGATTATAATTTCATCTAAAAGCGTTGGACTGGTTGTCCAATAAATATCCAATTAAATAATAGGTCTAAAATGCAGATAGTTGGATTGTGTGGATAAAGTCAACCTGCAGTGCAAAAAGTTGACCATACAGTAATTGACTCGTTCGCCATAATTGCCAAACCCCAACCAGACTTGTCTCGGGACAAGAAATGTCCCAGAAATATGTCCCAGTTTGGCCACTGACTGCTTCTCATCTGTGACCATTATTGTTTAATTCCCTGTGAAGCTGATGTCTCCTTCCTTGCTCTCACTTCACCTCTCTTAACCCCAAAGGAAAGTAGAAGAATGTTATCAGATGTTTATTTCTGCTTCAAATACGTCACAGCCACATTCTTCCGTGCATCTTACTGTATCTTAACACTACATGAGACATTATGGTGTTTAATAGTGGTATTAAATATTTTCTCATATAAGTTAATCATCTGATCTGCGTTACTTGTTTCATTGTTCATTTGCAAAAAAAAAAAACAAATGTTTAGCTGCACAGCCAAATTCCTGGTAAGTGAGGTCTTATGGAAGTAAATCGCATTCCGTGAGCTCTCAGGCTCTTTCTTTTTTTTTTTTTTCCTAAACAATGCTTTTTGTTTATTGAAAAGTTTTACTTTGGAAAGGAGAGGAAATAGGAAACTGCAGAAGCACAAGCACAAGTAAATCAGATTATGGTACACACACACATGCAGACCTGCAATTATTACATTAGCTGTATAGAAAATAGAAAAGTACGAGCACAAAGTTGCGGTGCGACAACAACAGCTTTAAAGATCATGATGTTTCCAGTGCAGTAAGATGAAACATCTGGCAAGCTCTTGGGTTTCCTAACGGTCCTCAGCTCAGGAATGAGTCCAAACACACAAAGTTAAATCATGACGCACAATCTATCTACTCGAATGCCAAAAAACAAGCACAAATGAAACGCTTTGAAAGACTGACAGCCAGATAAAGAGCATGTGTGAGGACTGAGCGTGATGTGTGAAGCTCACCTCGGTGTTGAGTGGCAGCAGGTTCAGCGTGAGGCTCGGACTCGCTCCTGCTTCTACCACAGCACGGGCTGTTTGTTTAACGTTCCAGCGTCTTCACCGCACCTCCCCGTCCGTGACTCAGCCAATAAGGTCAACATCGTGCCTCAGGCAGCCGAGCAGGCCTTTAGCCTTACAAGGCAAAGGAATCTGGGAGCTCCTGCCGTCCCACATCCTGAGATGTTTTTTCGCAAAAAGAAACACACTCCGATCTCTGGAGGAGTCGCAAGGCTGAGGCCTTATTTAGCAAGCAAATGAACGCTTATGCCACAGCAAGGCGATGTTTCCTTTACAAAAGTGTCATGGAAAACAAAGAACAGAGCTCTGCTTGTGTGTGTGTGTGACTGATTACTATTCCTTATAGAGATTACAGGGGAGTGGAGCGCAGCGTCAGGGTGCGTTCCTTGTTTCTCTGTAGAACTTGAAAAGAAGGGCTGCATTAATAAATAACGACGCGTACGAAATCTCTTATGTGCGATGCACGATGTTGTGCGAAAGTATTCACCCCCCTTGATTTTACATTTTGTAGCACTACAATCTTTGTGATAAATCAGAATCATAGACGATGAATGTGTACAAAATGATTTTATCAGAAGTGAGGGGGGGAATGTACGTACCTGGCACAATGAGCGTTTACAATGAAATAAATAAATAAATGAAATCAATTGTGATTGCATAAGGTGACACGGAGGCTTCATGGTTAGCACTGTGGCCTTGCACCTCGGGGTCTGTGTGCGTGGAGTTTGCATGTTCCCCCTGTGCTTGGTGGGTTTCCTCTGGATACTCTGGATTCCTCCCACAGTCCAAAGACATGCAGATTAGTTTAAATTTGCGTTTCCAAATTGACTGTAGTGTGTGTGAATGAGCGTGTGTGGGTGTGTGTGTGTGTGTGTGAGAGAGAGAGTGTGTGAATGTGTATGTGTTTGTGCCCCGTGATGGATTGGCTCCCTGTACTGCACCTCATGCCCTAAGTCTCCTGGGATAGGCTTCATGCCCCCGTGACCCTGAATACAGGATAAATGATAGAGACATAGCCATGAGGATTTGTAGCCATAACTGCTATCAAAGGTAGCAGATTGAAAATATTGAACAGATTGAAAATATTATGCATCTTCAAATTATAAACATGTTTAAATCACGTAGTAAACTTTAGTCCATTAGAGTTCTTTCATTCCGTTCATTCTTTCATTCATCGTCACACACACATATACACTACCGTTCAAAAGTTTTAGAACACTTGGAAATTTCTTTTTTTTTTGTTTAGTGATTTATTTTCTACATTC